>VUJU01000358.1:0-116650 GCA_009835225.1 Aphis craccivora | reverse complement strand
ATATTTTGAAAATTAAATCACGTAAAGAAAACGCCAACCTAAATAACTGGTAAAATTTTCAAGTATCTACGACTTATACTTTTTGAATATTAACAAATATTTAAAATCGTTTGGGATAAATCGTTATCGTTACGCTATTTCCTAAAAATTTAAAATTCAAACGCACACAAAATTTTTCCTATAATGATACTTCGAGTTTTCTCAATAACTACTTGAAGAAAAATTTATGGAAAACTTAGTGTTGTATTTTTAATCCTTAGTTATGTACACAACAAATTTTATGATTTTTCAACTTCAAAATTACTTGCAAATTTTCGCGTTTTCAACAGATTTCGTAAAAATTTGAACTATGAACGCTTATAAAAAAAAATTGTGGCTAACGATTTTTAATTTTTTTTAGCTATATAAAATTATAAAATATTATAGTTTATAAGGAACCTTGTATTCAATTTTCAAAACTTTTTGGTTATCTAAAATTTTTTTATCGAAACTTCAAAAAAAATTTCTCAAAAAAATCGAAAATTTCAGTGGTCTATTAATAACTCAAAAAAAGTCAAAATTTTTTGAAATTTTAACTGTATATATATATAACACTAACATAAAAATTTAGTGAAATTTTCAAGTATTTACAGCAGTGATTAGTTTTTGAATTACAATCATATAAAAAAGTCGATTTGGTCGAAAACTGGTTTTGCGTAAAAATTAACGTTTTCCCTTAATTTTTTTTTTGGTTTTTCCCGGCGCTTTTGAAAACTATTGGGAATTTCAAAAAATGACACCAACTAGATTCATTTTGCTATCGAAAACCTTTCAAAATTTGAAGTTGAAGCATTATTTCGACATGTTCTAGTGTACACAGACAAAAAAAAAACACACAACATTGTAAAATCAATACATTCATCGCTCCGCTCAGAATTTAAAATGAAGGTTTAAGCATAAATGTTATCGTAGGTACAGAGTATCTAATTTAAAAATATCTAATACGCACTATAAACGAGTTTAGACATAACGAAATCGACCAAGTTTTTTATGCGACTTAAAATAATAAAAATAATATTATTTTTAAACCATATATTCAATAAATATGAACAAATTAATAGGTCCATAAGTATATTATACTATGAGTAGAGCGACAAATGTATTGGTTTTACACATTATGAAGTAGGTATATTATCATGTCATTATAGTTCGTAACAAAAAAAAATACCTACTCCGATCTTCAATTTTAAGGTTGATTTATTGATGAAAATATTATATTAAGTTATACTACAAACTTCAAAAGTCAAACGTTCTCAGTAATTTTTAAAACATTCGAGAAAAGATAAGGCAACAATCTTGGAAACTATTATTGTAGTAGTAGGTATTCTTCATTTTTTTTTTTTTTTTTTTTTTTACTGAAATAAATTCAAATGTTGCCAACATTTTTAAAAATCCCAACACTTAATAAATTATTTGTATTTAAAATTTTAAAAATGCATACCTACCACAATTTTTAATTTGTATTGCCATAGACTAAATAACAGTAAACTCAATTCTTCGTACATTTTTCTTCATACAAAAATATATAATAAGCAAAATGTTTGAAATTGACATTTTAATAAGATCAGATAATTAATCAAAAGTAAAATAATGATTTTATTAAATTATTATTTTATACAGTTTTATTGTTATTCTAAAAACATTAATAACTTAAAACTTGAAACTTAAAAAAAAATTATAATATGAACTTCGCCATCAAGTAAATTTAATGTAACCTAACCTATGTATTTTTTGTCAAAGGTATAATGATTAAAATTTTATTATACCTTTTTGCACGATTTTTGATTTAAGCATTATATATATATTATAAATAATTACTGATATTCCAGGTAACTCAACCTATTTCTATACTAAAACCTACAATATGTACTCGTATCGTACTCGTATGTACCGTGTCATGTATCATTTCACATACTTTCACACGATTTTAAATTTTAACATTATACGTACTGGTATAATAAATATTATTATAATGTTTATCATATTGTTATAATTTATTATGTAATATACAGACAATTGTATAAATCAGATATAGAAATACAGGCGCTAATAATAATATAAAATAAAATATGAATTATGAAATAAAAAGGAGTTCAAATCGTATATTATAATACATAATATGATCGCCTATACTCACATACACATACATCATATTATATATTTACATCGAATTAATTATAATTTATAAGCTTATTATGTATATTTCACGTTAGTAGCCTACTTGAAATTCTCCCTGAAAACGCTGTCAGTTAACGCCGAATGACGTGCACCAGCGACTCACTAATAAAACTATTATACCGCCATCAATAAGATGCTGATAACATGTGAACACAGCAACATACTGACTTTAAACAGCGCTTTTAAAAACCATCTGACGCGGAAGTAAACTCAATTGAAATGTTGACAAATATAAATTAACCGGTTAGATTTACCTAGACATCGAAGTTATCGCTAAAAAAGAGGTAGCATCAATTGCTAAGAAAAGAAGCCGAAAATATCAATTTAATATCATATTATAATGTATATTAAACAACAATGTAATGTGTCTACACAGGTGCGTATTGTATCGCTGGCCGTCCGCCGGTGATAAATTGATCGTTTGGCGTGCATTAATAATAATTACGAGCGAAAACAATAATAATATAATACTAACACCGTATCGTTATCCAGCAACTTGGTGACTGAGCACTTTTAGACGGTGCGCGGTAGGTATCTATCCGCAGCTACCTAAATCGCGAGACCTACATGAAATACGTGTGCGGGTTGGTGGGTGGGTGAGTGTGTTATTATATTATTATATTATTATTATATGCGCTAACGTATACACAGCAACGAGAATACTCCAAGCTCGACAGCGTGCGTGTGAATTAGACGGACTTGTTGGAATATCAATAATATTGTTAACAATAATAATAATAGTAATAATAACAGTATAATGTTTACCGATGGGTGTCGGGTGTTGCAGTAGTGTAGTCGCGACGTGTTGGCCTTAATCTATTTTTCTTCTTTTTTTCATTTTTATTCAGACAGAGTCCATTATTTCAATACTTTGTGCAAGCGTGAATACGACGATTCTTCACTACGAAATTCGTGTTTATAAATATAATATTATTATTATTATTACATTATACCTATTCGCGTCACATCATATACTTTTTATCACAAGAGTATTTTTCTTTTACACCTTAATTATTGCACTAACTGTTGTTTAAACTTTCCATTGCATCACTGTAATAACGATAATAATAATAATAATAATAATAATATGCGCTCTTCTTACGTTAAAATTATAATTAAATGTTTAAAATATAGTATATAGCTGCTGAATGGATGTCAGTTTGGGTTATTACAATCATGTACATAATTCGAACACAGTGAACAGTGAACAAACCCTTCAATAGGACGTGTTTTTTCTCCAAATAATAATCGTTTAGAATAACTACCCTGTCAATCATTGATCCTATCATTGACCCTGTAGGTACATAACTACGTTTATGAACTATCTCTATTGGCTCAAATTGAAATGTTCGAAAAACATAAAAGACAGAATAATAATTATTACTCATTTGACGTGTCACATTTTATATGAACCGTATACAAAATAATCGAAAATTTATGGAATTTGACGAATTTCACCCCACGCCTATATCAAAATAACAGTATCAATGATATCATATTATCACGATTTTTACCAATATTCAATATTACTCTCGGACGTGCAACACACTTTTAAAACAAGTCTTGTACACTTATTGCAATTGCTTATAATATGTACGTTTTTAGTATAAATTATAATCATACCGTAACATGCATCGTGTGTGTGTGTCCGACGAACATTAGTCTGACAACAGGCGTAAAAAAAAACCACACACACGAATTAACGCGTTTAATAGACGGTTTCTATTTGAGTTTTTCGACGAGACAGGAAAAAAAAATATTTATATACACGTGTACCTCTTATGTATATATAATAGTCGATATCCTACTAACTATACGTATATATTATAATATATATAGATATAAACATTTTTGATTAATGTTTAGCCAAATTGGTGTCAGATAGTGACCGTGGCCGCCGCCGCCGTAGAGTATCGAGCGGTCGCGCGTAAGGGCAGCATTCCTGCGGACGGGCACGGCGGCGTCGTTTCTCCAATAACGACGTTGACCTTTGCGTCCCGATACTGGTTGCTGGACACGGTCACCGCCGTACGCCAGATGAAAGTGTTCAACTTTCACTGACTATTCCAATTTTGTTCTCTTTCACATTTGCATTTTATCTTTCCGCCGATAATATTCGGATACCTACATATTATAATATACCTACCCACCGTGATTATTATTATTATTATTATTATCATCATCATGAACCATGATTGTTACATCGTAGCATCCGTCGTAAGGTCATCGAGCTACGGCCGATTTATCCCAACATCGTGATTTTTTTTCTTTCCATAGATCTGAAACGGTCTCCCAGCTCGTCTTTAACGTCTTATCTTCACGTTGATTCCCAGCTGACTGTAAACTATACGCGTAGACGCAGAATTGCAGAATTCGATCGGTGTAATAATATACAGCATAATTCATCAATCATACTCACCCCCACTTTTTTCATCTATTAATAAATTTATTCAAATTTTGACTAAAAATTTTTTAAATATAGGTACATATAAGCCATATTTTTAAATTAAGTACTACTTATTAAATAGTTTTGTATGATCATAAAAAATTATATTTTAAAAATGAAAAACCCCTTTTTATTTGAATTGTAAATTATTTAATAAATTTTTTTTTGAAAATTTTAATGTACCTAATTTAAAATGTGAACGATAAGTTTTTCCAGTTGTAGGTATAAATATTTTAATAAGAAAACACTTCTTAAAAAATAGTTTTATAAAAACATATAATATATATTATATTGAATCTAGTATTTATTGTTATTGAACTATTTTTTAAAGTTGAAGTGTTCAAAAAGCCATTATAGACTTTACAATTTTCAAACCAATTTTCATGAGTCCTTATACTTGGAAAAGTTAAAAACTCAAAAACTAATCATAGTAATTTTTATTTTGAAGTGTCAATAGATTATTGGCCAAATAGGTAGTTTATAATTGATAGGAGGTATTGTTATTTTAAAAAATAGAAGTTAATACTCCAAAAAATATACCGCAACTAGTTCAACTAATACTTTTAAGAGTCTAAAAAGGTACTATGTACAAGTTAATTAAATATTTTAAAAATCAAATTTGATATATCTACCCTTAAGAGTGTTTTGCATACTTGGTGAATTACCCTATATACTCGTATACATATTATACACATATAGATGTACATAGTATAGTTATGTGTGTAATTTTAATTGTACGAGATGATTTTCTTTTTCTTTTTTGTGTTCCCGATCGAACACTCCCGGTTTTGCCAAATATTTATATAAGTACATTTTATTTTACTTACGGCTATAATAATATGCTCGTGATACTCGCAATACCACTTTTGTGTACGACGGGTTTTAATTCCAGTTCCAGTTTATGTACTTAAACACATGTGTGTGTACATACGATACGTATAATACATTCATTCATAAAACCACTTTCATCATTCACCGGAACTACGACGACGACAACGCGGTGGTTATTGAAGCGGTTGTCCTAAAGAATGTAGTTTACGGGAATCGCGGAGGTCAATCAACAGAGTGGTTGGAAGTCTGTGAATATTTTCACAAATCGATACATTTTCTATTAATTATTGAAACATTATACTACGCATATTTCATAAAACATATAATGGCTAAAAAATCGAAACAAAATAATTTATTATAAGATATTATTAGATTACATATATTTTAATTATTAAAAATATTATTGATTGATATCCCTAAAGGTTTCTGCAAATATACACGGTACTTTCATTATAATTCCTATATTTTTAAAAGATAAATTTAAAAAGTAAAAACACTTTTTGTATTTCTTTACACCAGATGTTAACGATTTATTATCTTTGTATGGATATATTGTGTTTCTTTTTGTTTTCTCTACTTTAGAGAAGTGATTTCTTTAAATAAAAATATTTAGGAACGCATGTTTATTATTATATGTGATGATAGATTTACAATTTCATTAATAAAATAAATTCACATTTAGTTATAAGTAACTATAATATATAGTATAGTATAGTATAGTAGTTGGTACTGGTACAACTCAAAAATTATTTTTTGTTCTGTATTAATTAATACAAAAATTATAAACATGGGTCATATATGATATATGTATAATAAATTGGACATTGAATATTAACAATAAAAAATAAAAATACTTAGAAAAATGGTGAAAAATTCTATTATTATTTTTAACTATTGGTTACAGGAAATATTTGATTAATTTGTACTGAACATAATATTTTAGAAAAGTTTAAAAAATAATTTAATGAACGGAGTGCACAGTTTAAAATAAGATTTAGAACACCTAATAATAATTTTACAATAGTATCAATAATAATGTTCATGGTTAAGACAATACAATACATACAGAAAAAAAATAAGAAATGTGTTTAATTAATATTTATTTAATATTATACTATGCAATGTTAAAAATAATTAGTCGAGCCATTATAGTACACATGATAATTATAAGAGTATTTAAAAAGTCAGAAATTTTCTTTGAAGTAAGTAAATCACAGTAAAATTTAAATGCATATTTTTAAGTTTCTTGATAATCAGCGAAATTTTTATAATTTATTGTCCTAGATTTGGTACAAACAATTTTTCAAAATATTTTAAATATCCCATATTAAACTAGTTAAGTTTATGAATAATTTTATTATTTATCCATATTTTATGTATTTAAATTTGTTCATAAATTAAAAAAGATAGTTTTTAATAAAAAAAATTAAATCATTTGCATGCTCCAATAATTACTATTTGAATAATATGATATCCTCTAATTATATTACCATAAGCTCTTGTAATTAAAAAAAATTATTATAATTTCACAATTACCAAAAAAATAAAAAAAATATATGAAATATTCAAAATAGATATATTTGGTTATTTATTATTGTAATCATTCTGTGAATTTTTAAGCAAAGTAATTATAAATTAAAAAGTAAACAAATAATAATGTAGAACAATCTCTAGTTAAAATTCAAAAATACAAAATGAAAATTATTATAATTGACCTAGGTGAAATATTTTATGTGAAAACTATTAATTTTACTTAATAGTAAACAATTGTTTATTTAAATTATTAAGGAAGTGCTTTTTTTGTCTTTCACACATACCTATTCAAATATTAAATAAATAAAAAAACTTAACAATGTGTCAAAACGACAAAACGCAATACACTTACATAGCTATATTAACCTATTATTAATTATGGTGACAAGTGTTTGATCAGAATAGGACACTAAATAATAACGTTATAAACGTTGTAACTTATAATCAAAAAGTAAAAAAAAAAACAATATATTTTAATCAAAATATAATTAATAAGTATAATAGTCATATTATGCTGTTTTTAACGCATTTAATAAGTTTTTTGTTGTTGAAATAATTGATATTTTAATCGAATAATTGAAATGATTTATGATTTTTAAATCAGAAAATATTTTAAATTAAATAAAAATTTCATATAGGCATAGAATAAAGTATATGATGCTTCAATAAAATTAAACAAATTCCCCTTAATCATAAATACACTATTTTTTATATTAAAATTTAAGAATTTAACTGAGTTAAAAATGTCCACGTGGGTAGTAGTGCTAAAATATAACAACGTTTAACACGTCTAAATTTGTTCATATTTCCATATGAACCAATGTGACTAAATAAATAAATTAAAAAATTGTTGGTATTTTTATTACAAAATTCAATAACAATGTTTACAATCTAACTCAAATAACAAAATATAGAAATTTATTTAAATACAATTATCCCATAGCATTTAAAACAGCATGTAAAAGTCATAAATGTCCATCAAATGAAAATACATACTAATTGTAGGTATGTTTTTTTCAATTTCCATTATGTGTAATATAAAATGTCCAAAATGCTTCGAATATTTACAATACATAATATTATAATTTTTAAATATCGGATTTTCTGTTAGCTTTTAGAAAAATGATAATAGATTTTTGAACTTAAACTGTATTATAAATTTGTATAAAACTTAATAATGTAATGCTCGAATTACAAACAAAATATATTAAGGCTAAAGAAAACTGCTTTTGATGTAAGATCAAAATTATGTACATATATAAATATGATGATTTGTTTTGGTTTTTTAAACGTATTTAATGCTTGAATTTATTTCAATATTTGATTAATGGTCTTTTTTTTTCAAAAACGAGTGAATTAATTTAAATAAATGGTTATTTACTGTTTAAAATTATATAATTAAAATATAAAATTAGTAAGCAAGTGTAATTTAAGTGTATACAGCACGATTCAAAATGGAAAACAAAAAAATGAATGTTCATTGTTTATCATGTATCAAATATAAACTGATTGTAACTATTAATGTATACCTGCATTTTAATAAATATGTGTCAGGTCTTTTATAAATCCATTAAAAAAAATTTTAGCATTGTACAATTTTTAAGTTTAATTTTAGGTATGAAGATTCCAAATAGTAATTTACCATTAACTGATAACTAATATTTAAAAAACGGTATTTTATTTTTTAGTAGAGTCGAATAGATTAATATGGCATATTTGTTGAACAGGTGTTGGTAGGTAGTAAATACCTATAGTAAATATAATTAATTTAAAAAAAATAAAAATAAAATTCAGACATAATATCTTTGTTAGGATTAAATATATAATTAGATGATGAACATATTATTTATTAGTACAAATTCAATATGACATAAATATTTATGGACTGTTTACAAGTTCATAATTTTAACTTTGAACATCCTCATAAAAATTTACCTAAATCTATATTTTACTATCCAATTTGTATAATAAATCTATTTTCTTTATTTCATATGAATAAGTGAACAGGTCAATATAATTTAGTTAATTTAGTATAAAATATATAATATGCGCAATGTCCTACTACATTACATACCATCTTATTTGTCATCAACGCCTGAATCAAGAATTTATTTTCAAACGAATCAAATATTTTATTTCTTTAATAAAAATAACAATTGTGAAATAAACTTAAAAACTAATTACTCACAGTAATAATATGAATCAAGTATTTTGTATTAATTTATTTTTAAATTTATTAAAGTGGTTAAATCGTATGTTAATTTAATATACTGTTTTGGTAAAATTATTAACTATAAAAAGCATAAATAATTTCTAATTATATAATCAGAATTTGAAGTATTTTTTCTGATTTGAATTATATACAAAATATGAATTTCAAAAAATAAAAAATACATAAATTTAAATATGTTCAAAACAGCAATATTTAAAGTATTAGAAGTTTTTAATAAAAAATACAATATATTAATGTATTGTATTATTGAAATTATCCTTATTGAACGTTAAATTAAATATTTTTATTTACAAAATAAATTGAAAATTAGTAAATTAACTATAATGTGATAAGTACACGCTAAGGCTTTGAAAACTATAAACGATGTCATTTCATGTTGTAGCCAACCATGAAATATCAAACATTATACATTCCGTTAAAATTTTACAAAGTCGTCGTTATTAGCAATACAAGTTAATATTGAAATTAGTATATATGGCGTTTAAAATAATAGTAATAATAATAACGATAATACCACAGAGTCCATTGAGAACATCAAAAATACATGCCGCTGGTGTATGTGTGTATGTTGATTGAATGCGAAAGGAAGGAGCCGGTAACCGGTAGATAGAGAAAGTCCATCATCTTCCGGGGGTCCAGAACGGCGGCATCAAAAAGTGACCGAAGTGCCCGGTACAACGAAGTGGGGGCCCGGTATATAAGCATCGACTACTGTCGTCTAAACCATCATACAGTTTTTGGGTTTCGGGGCGTCACATCGTGTGCTTTTCAGACTTCAGTGCGGTCCCACAACACAAACTCTACCTATCAACCATGAACTCCTTAAGGATATGCTTTTGCTTGTTTTTGACCGTCGGATGGGCATGGAGCTTACCATCCGGCATGGACTCCCAATCCGTCGGCCACAACTCCATTCAAGCTAAAGAAGATTTATTAGACGGCATCTACAGCGACTGTATCAACAAAGGCTCCGTGTCATGCATCAAATACAAGTTATTCGCTTACGTCGACAAGGCATTAAACAAGGATGAGATCAACCTGACCGAAGGAGTAACAGTCGTCAGGTCAGCTGGAAGCCCCGGAGACGGTGCCCCACGATCATTGGACGGTGGAGATGAACAACCCAAAGACATGGAATCCCTGGTCGTCAAACGCGTCGTCCGTTATTTGAACGAACACTCTATCAAGGTCGACATTAAGGGAGCCGATATGGTCAACGCTGTGTCCAGAACTGGAAAATCCATTAGTGATATGGTCAGCCAATTTATCGGAGACAATGAAGAAGTTGACTCATCCGAAGACCGTGGCATCAAGAAGAGTAAGTTCATAATAATATTACAATATTTTGATAATCATTGAAACATCGCGTGTTTAAAACGGCGCTAATAATTAACATAAAAATACCTCAAATTTCGTATTAACAAATTTGCATTTGCAGAATCTTAAAATTTGCGAATCACACGCATATAGTTATAATTATATATGGGACTATAATTTTTATTGTTCGATATTTAATCATTCATATTTTTAATATTCTATTCATAAACAACCATATTTTTAGTAGGCTAATAAATTACAGTACCTATCGTAATATTTTAAGTATATAGGTAATAGTTATTATGAAATTCAAGTGTATAATATCGATATATCGATCTTAAAACAAACTAATCACCGTTAACCGACATTGATATATTATTATTAACGTGAAGGATAATATTTTTTTGTAATTTCGTTTTTATTATCAAACCCATTTCGTAATATTCTATTAGTCGATGTTAAAATATTTCGACGATTTACATTGAAACCGCATATCATATTTTGTCATACTCGAGCAGTTATCATTTTATTTTTATAAATCGATCAAAATACTAATAATAATAATAATAACAACGTATCAAACGAGATAAACGGTTTGTATACACGCGCTCGTCGAGATGACTCGGCAAACGGAAATGGTCTTCGACGACACCCGCTGGCCCTCGGGCGTCAGTACGATGTAAACGGTAGTTATACAGCACAACGATAACTATAATACTAATAATAATAACGATGACTATGATGTCGATAATTATAATTACGACGGTGGTAATAATATTGTTTCGTAGTAGCGCACGGTGACCGCCGGAGAAGAAACGGCTACTCCGTCAGCGGCGACTTCCGTAAACGAGCCGCGACCCGCCGCCAGGTCGGTCCGGAACCACAGTTGACACGCTCACCCGCCTCGGTGTCCCTACTGACCCGATTCCCGAGTGGAGTCGATCAACCCACATTCCAGTCTTGTTTATTATTATTATTGCGCGCACATGTTGTTTTTTCGATAAAAAACCGGACCCGCCGCCGCTGCCACCTCGATTTAATAACACTCGCAGATATTATAGTCTGCACCGGTGTGTAGGTATAAACAGTAACGACGATACGTATAATGTTATTATAGATCGGACGACTTTCTACGCGTCAATCAAATCTCGCGAGAATCTCGTTTTCCACACACTCCCACGGTGCCGTCGCTACCGTGACTTCTTTCACTCCGAAAACAATAATAATAACAGTCGGCGCAAAAAAATCGAAATAAACACCCCCCCGCGCTCCAAAGTTCACGCGGCAAACGGACGGCGATAGAAAACGTCGTCGTGCCGCACGAAAAACCGGTTTTTAGAAAGCGCTCAACCCCCTGCCCGCGCCCACGAGTCGTCGTTCCGTTCATAGGAACGCGATACCCGACGGCTGATGAAAAACACACGACCGTCGCGGTCATCGGGCCGTGAATCCGCGTAATGCGATATTGATAACGACGTCGACGTGCGCTAGCAAGTAAACCGCCGCTGAGCGTCCGATCTTCGCGTAGGTTGGTCTTTCGTTTCCGATTACCATGACCCTAATATTATATTGGTACCTACCCGGTTAATTACCATCGCTCGAACACACACACACACACACACACACATGCGATCTTATACTTACGCCCCCGGGTTTTTTTTTTTTACAGAGAAGAAGAGCAAGCACGTTCTCATGCATTTGTTGACCCTGTTGAAAATCAAATTGGCCGCCATCCTGCCATTCGCTCTCGGTAAAATCGCCCTGATCGCCGGTAAGGCTTTGTTGTTCGGCAAGATCGCTTTGGTCCTGTCCCTGATCATCGTCCTGCAGAAGGTGCTCAGCAAACAGCACGAGAAGACCGTCACCTACGAAGTGATCCCACAACACCACCACGAAGTGCATGGAGGACACGACTCTTACGGTAGTGCCGGTGGTGCCGACATCCCGTCCGCCGGATACGGTAGTGCAGGATACGGAGCTGGTTCATCGAGCGGTAGCGGATGGGGACGCAGCATCGACTCCCAACAAATGGCCTACAGCGCCCAAGTACCGCAGACATCTCAGTGAACGCTAAACGTGAGTTTTCTTGGTACATCTGCTGCAAATGCGTCTATGCGCGATCAAGCTTATATTGTAATATAACGTTTTCGTTTTTTTTTTTTTGGTACCGTTTCCAGTACAAGTTCTCGAGTTGACGACGTATATGACATCATCATCGCATATACCCACACCAACATCGTATATAATACCGGCGGTACAGCTCACACTACAACCCCGACGACAATCAAAGTTCAAACGAGCCATCGAAACGCGAGCAACACCACACACAAACGCTCACTAAACTTATTTGTACATTATTTATTTATTATTTATATAATATTTATATTGATTTATTTCAACATTGTTTGAAACGTTCATACTATATTTTGATGTTTTCGAAAAACCTTGTGTTCTTTATTCGACTCACCGATAACGTCCCATTACATTGTCTGTTGCGCCTCGGATATACCGCGGTTACCGGCGTCAACACGGCGTACAACAATATTATCAAACGTACAACCAGTTTTGCGCGTGAACAAAACACGTTGGTTATGTAGCTCATCGACTACGCTTCTCGTGTTGGGCATATTTTAATGTGATACGTGACATTAATCGAACAACGCCTCAATATGTATTCTGATTGCTAAAATGTATATTTTACTGGTAAGGTCTCGTTCGCTAATAGGTAAAACATTGGCAGGTCACATACCAGCCGCAATAATATAACTACTATATGGCTCGTTGTCGGTTGTTCGATAGAAATTCAAATGTCGACGTTAATAATGAATAACGTATATTAATAATAAACTTTTAAATTGTAAGTATAATATATTCGTCAAAGAAACATGTCGTGTTCCCCAATAATGAATTTAATGAATAACGCATCATGATACTATCGTGTGCGTGTAATGTGTATTGTGTTCGTATATCACGCGATGACGACGAGTATTCCACCGCAAGTAAACATATATTATGGTTAATAGTTTAATCACTATTGAAGTGGAAAAATTAGATATGATTTCGGAACTGTTGTCTATATTGGCTTTGAAAATTCGCAAAGAGTTATCGCACGATAAAGCAGAAGAAAACGAGTAGGTACCTATCGTAATTGATACGTCATAAAATCACCGGGAAAAAATATCATATTTTATTAGGATCGTAAAATTATATTACAATGTTGATGAAAAAAAAAAATAAAATTATGATAAAACTCGTTGAGTTCAACTTTATAAATAAAATAATATATTATAATATGTACATGAATACCTAATAATTAATTTTACTCGAGGATTTGTAGGTCAATGTTAATGGCGTTTCGAACGAGGTGCTGGACGGATTGAAATCATGCAGTTCTCGTTATTTAACGGGATACAGCAGGCAATACGTGTTTGAATCAAATAAACGCAGGAACGTAAATATTAATTTGACGCGCCATATTCTTAGGTACCTATATTATTATTATATTATAATAAAGTATGCAAGTCGGCTCGAAACAGCTGGACGCGCGTATACACCATTATTATTATTTTACACATCATGATTATGATAACATAAACATATTATTATCGTATCGGAGACCTAACCCATATCCGATTTGTTTCGAGTACTGTGGTTCACAAAGATTGGTCTTTCGTGAAGTCGATGACGATTAGAAAGAGTTGACTTTTAATGCGAACGTATATATCGATATTTTACGACTCGTTAGAGCCGTATGATTCAGATCGAAATCCGTGACCATGATCTATAGCTCATTTTTAACGAAATAACCCCAAGTAAACATCTGTAAACTTTCACATATTTTTAATTCCATACATCTATTATAATATATAGGTACATCATAATATTATGCGTAAAGTGTTCACTGTATAATGTGTATAAGTTATAAGACAACGTCAAGAAAAAAAAGTGTCATGTAGGTACGCATAATTATCGGTCTTATCAATTTCGATAAGTGAAACGGAGTCGTAGACTTTTTTGAACAATACAGTTCTAGTTGCAGTAATAGAAAACGGAAACAAACGTTCTGCGATACAGTGAGTTAAATATTAGAAAAATAACATACCGTTTTATGAATACTAAATATATTAATTTGTGAGGATTATACCTACACGGTTCTTATCATGTACCTACAAAAAAAGTTCGAAACAAAAAAATGGGTTATTAAATCATGATTTTCTAAAAAAAAAAAAACAACTGACAGATTTCAGTAGGTACCTACTTGTAATAAGTGTAAAATATAATATTATAATGTAGAAGCAATTCATAATTAGTTAAGATTTGCATTTTTGTGATTCATGTTATATATACATATGCATTCATGTGTTCATGTGACTATGTAATTTAATAAATAAATTATTGTATCAATTCATTTTCATTTTTCGACTGATGTAATATTTTATTTGTTCAATAAGTTTGACAGTTTAATACAAGATTCCTAGCAAGTTTTTATTGCCATGGTTAAAAAGAAAAGCTTAACGTAAGTTCACAATAATTTTATACGAGCGTTTGAAGTTAAATCGCTGAAATGTTGAAATTATTTAGTTTATACAATTTTTAATCTACATAGTTACTAAAGTTTAAAAATATGATACACATTTCTATACAAATTTACACAGAACTATAAAAAGTTAAGTATAATTCCACAGATACATTTAAAGGCGTCTAAAGTTAAAATTTTGATGAAATTGGATACTCATGCATAAAACGATCTCATTTTTTTGTTGTAATTCAAAAAATATGAATTATAGAAACCTCAAATATTTCACTGTTTTTATAATCATGATTTTTTATAGTCGGTGAATTTAAAAAATGCTACTCAAAATGAATTTCACTTAACAATTTATTAAGGTATCCCATATAATTTGTTTTTATAGCAATTTAAAAACATACAAAATAGGTACATAGGTATGAACGATTTATTATTATTTTTATAATTATTCAAAGTTTGATGAAATTCGTCAACATTATTAAAATTGGCTTATAATTTTGTATTCATATATAAAACAATGATTTAAAATTTAAATCTACGACAATTTAATATAATGTTCCTCATAAGTAATTTAAAAACTAATATCCAAAACTTTAAATAAATATAAAAGTGTTATATATTTTTTTAACTAAATTAGATTTAAATGAAAAATTTTAATATATTTTTTTTTTAATTCAAAAATACTATTAGTGTCTAGTGAGAACCTAAAATAATTATAATTGATAATAACATAATATCTTACAATACATAATGAGATATTAATATTAATGACATATATTTTTTTTAAATATTTTCATTAATTTTAAGCCTCATTATACCACGAAAATATTAACACCATTGTACAACAAGTCGGTATATACATATTATATAATATACTATATAATCTATATACGTATATATATATTGAATATAAATAGAACTATAAAAATAAATAATATTACTCCATATTACGATTTTTTATTTTTTGTTGCTTATTCGACTTCGTTATTTGGAAGTTTCGCTGTACTTAGTAATAAAAACTGATATATACCTACAGTCAATTTACTAAGATTCATTTTTCATGTACAATAATTTACCATTGAATTAAAAATATGTTGACAAGGTATATTCGGCACCTGCTCTTTACTCTATAGCAGTAAGAGGTAACCTACTTGCCCACTTTTAATTCCTTATATTAAAAAAATATATAATAGGTATTTTCTTAAAATATTAATGTATGGAATTTTGAAATGGTAATACCATATAGTTATAATTTACCTATAGGTAATCAAAGTTCAGATGAGAAGAATAGTAGATTAATATTTTTCTGTTAAATCTATGTCAATCGATTCCTTTTCTTTAAAATCCGATTACTTATTACTATTGGTTATAAGTATTTATAATAACATATGTTATTATAAACAGCACTAATTTTTGATTTTTTTTAAATGTTCAGATAACTTTTTTAATCTTTTTTTTTTTTTTATAAATTTTGAAGTCATGATTATTTTCTGAAAGAAGAATCACTACAATAATATGTATTATAGATTGTCACAAAATAATTTCAATATATAGAGACTACTTCCAAATGACGATTTTCTATTTGACAAAATTTTCTGTTTCACGAATTATTTTTTAAAAACAATAACCTTCATTGTTAATCATGCGTTAATTTATTATACTACTTAGCAAAGCCCTCTATAAAACGACTATTTTTTGTTCTCCGCTAGACTTTGTTATATGGAAATTTCATTTTATTCATAATTATATTTTCGTCAAAATTAGATACTTACCACCTTCATTCAAAGCTAAATTTCCTAAAAAATTAATGAATACCAACCAAGTGTGACAGTTAAATTGTGAATAATTATCTACAACCTATTTTAACTTGATGTTAAACACTACACATAGGTATAGCATTCAAAAATATTTACATATTTTTTTTTTTTTTTTTAGATGAGTTAGAAATATTAGAATAACCGTGTTTTTGTAAAAAATCGTATAAAATTAATCCTGTTAAATTATGGATAGTAATTAAACGTTAATTACAATAAAATATGCATTCTTACAATAAAATATTACAAAATTAAGTACGAACAGGACACAGTGACTGGATTTGGCACTCGAGCGGAAGCTGGTATGATTACGTTACATGCCTTTAATTAGGATGATAAATCGTTTTAAAATTAAATTTTCAGCGTGTTAGTTTTACCAGAAATTAGTAGAAAAACAAAAGTCAACACATATCGTGCATATTGAGATAATAATTGCTAAACAAAAATACTATACTATTATTAAATTACTAAACTGTTACTAAAACCCTTTATTTAAAATTACATTAAACCACCAAGAAAATAATTACTCCGATAAATCGTATAATATGATTATCAATCATAATGTATAAATTACATATTAAGTACCTATAAGGGTTAAAATTTAGTTGATCCGTGTTGCCTATATATTACTCCGTATGGTGTTACCTCTTCATAAGCGTGTTAGAAAGTATGCATTTCGTAACTAAAGGATTTGCTATTTTTTTTAATTATATTGAAATACAATGAAACTGTTTAATTCGTAGTGCAATAAAAAACTAATTTGTTAAATTTTAATCTCAACATGTAAATTCCCCAAAAAATCCATTTTGCGCAATACCATGATAATTTTATTGTTAATTTTATTATTTATAAATATTATAATACAATTACATATTCATACAATTTTTTTCTAAGCTAATTTATTCAGAATCCATCAATTAATTATAGGTATATTTTAACCACGTATTTTTAAAATCAAAATTCAAATTTTTTAATATACCTGAATATAATTACGGTTTTTAATTGTATCAAGAAAAAATAATAATATAATATATTATAATTATTCTTACAGTAAAATTCTATCTGCGGTCATTCTTATTTTAAGTGATAAAATAGAATATTGAATAGATATTTTATTTTATATTTTACATCTAACAAATATCAACACTGTTATTAAATTATCTATGAAACATATAAAATACTATAGCTGACCCCGTGCACTTCCGTTGCCCGTTAAAAATGCCAATTCTTTAATTTCATCACATAAATATTTTCATTGACCATTTTGATTCTCAAAAAACTTGTTCAAGCACCACTTTAAAATGCAAATTTTGTAAAATGCTTTTTTATTGCACACTAAACACAATTTTACGAATGTACCGTGTAAATTGCAAGCATCGATCTATCATTGTTCAGACTACGTTTATCAGTCAGTGAGTTAGTCAAGTAATAATATTATAGTTATTCTGCTTTATTGGCGTTGCTCTTGAGATTCTTATGATTATGCGAGCAGTATATTATCATGTAAGCAATCCACCACGGGTTGATTGCAAACCCTGCAAGATGTATGCGTAAGTTTATAATATAAATTTCAAAAAAATATAATTTATTTTTACTACAGTGGATAAAATACAATAATGTGCCATCTCGTGGTTTTCATATTGTTATGCTATGATTTTGAGATTTACTGTAGCCATTGACTTATTTCGCTAATTCTTATTTTTGTTGTTATGGTTTTGACAAAATATTATATTCAATCATAACCAAAAGCGACCTTAATATAGTTTATTTTCTTTCTGGACAGTAACGTCATTACATTACATATCTTACATTTACATAAACATCTTCTCGTGCGACCTATAGGAGCGAATCATCAGTGAAAAATATTACAAAAACGGGGAAAATATTAGTAATTATTAATAATAATAAAAAAATTATTACTATTGTTACCGAAAATAAAATGATAATAATAATAGTCTACGTAACAGGCCATTATTTATAATAATTGATAACTCCTTTGTTTATTAAGTTAGAGAATCGATCAAATACTATAAACATTTTCTGCAGTTAGCTCTTCAATTAAAAAAAAAAAAATCATAACGATCCTTAACCCATAACGATAGTTTCCGAGAAAATAGGCCTCAAAGGTTTACATTGGTTTTCATTTTCACATATATATATATATTATATATACTATGTTTGGTGTAATAAAAATATATTTTACAATTTACAGTTAAAAATAATAGTCTAGATATTTTATTATTATAATTTATATTCATAATAATATGACATCTAAAATATCAGTAGATTTATTTATTCATCATATACACAACGCGGTTTTGGATCTCTAGAAAAATATGATTTTTCCCTCGTAAAATTCTATTTCATACAAAGTGAAATAATTACTAACTCATGTCAATATAATATTATTGAACGATACAACAAATGTAATATTGTGTCACATTAAATCGATCCATATGAAACGTCCGTTTTCATACAATGCCAATTAAATATTGTTAATGGTACCTTGGTGGCTCCATATCTATTGTTGTTTATTTACCATACGTATGTGAGTATAATTTTAAATTATTATTTAAATTGTATTACTATTTTAAAAAATAAGTACACGTATATAATATGGAATGAGTTCAATATTAATAACTTTTACTATTATTATTATTACACCAATAGATTTTTGTACTATTTATTAGTACACGGTTACACACTTATACTGGGAAAAAAAAATATTATTTTGAATACAATAGAGAGCCGTTCAAAAGTAATCAATCCAATTTATTTATTTCATTGCACCGTTTCAAAATTTCTAAAAATAAAAAATAATTTAAGTCGTAGTTTTTATTAACATAATATTGTTACTCATATTTTTACATCCCGATGTTTAAAATACAATAAAAAATATAGTATATTATATTAATACATGGAAGGTTTCATTAATTAAAATATTATTTAAAATAAGCGTTAAAATTGTATTCGTAGGATTTTAATCAGTTTAATATTATGTAGGTAATTATAATGTAAGTACATAATAATTTATCAAACATTAGATTGAATTAAAAAACGTTATTTTCCTATATGATCCGTTTATTTGATACATGACTTCTTTTTAAATGTATAAAATACGTTATTACCAATATCTGAATTATTAATATTTAGGAATAATGGGCATAACGGTGACGTGGAAGTGGACTAAGTAGAAACCACTACGCTATCATGTTTGTCATTGTAAAATCTTAAACCCTAATATTTGAATCTCCTTTAAAATGAAGAATATTATATTTAATAAAAAATAAGGTGTTAACTTATGCAGCATATAATACACATATGACTCTTTTTTTTACTATTCAAAACTCAAGATGAATATTACATTTTAATATTCGTAACTATCAAAATAATATTATCTATGATATTATAATTTAAAACTTACTATAATTTACATAAAATATAATTATATGAAAAACGTATTTATTGGTTAATTATATCTAAAATATAAATTATAGCTGTATAAGTGATACATTATGAGAATAATTACACATAAATTATTTATTATGTTGAATCTAACAAACTGCAGTTATCATGCGAACCTAACTTACCTAATAAATATTATATCATAATCTTATAAGTCATATAAATTCACTTATTTTCGTAGTGAATAAATTTATTGCAGTTATTATTATTATTATTATTATTATTATTGTTTTATTAGTTTATGCAATAATACGTGAAAGCTTCACATAAAAATGCATTATTTAAAATTTAATTATAATAATATTATTTGTATTTATTTTCTAATTAAAAAAAATATATATATATTGTAGTTTTGATATAGTAAAATTATTATGAACACAACATTAAACTTATTCTTCATAATTAATTTTAAGCGAGATTTACGCATAATAATTAGCTTATAACATTTTATTCACTTTAAGAACAACAAATAACAGCATAGGTGAATAATATGATATTGACTGTACTGTTATCTTTGAAATAAAGATAAAATAAAATAATTTCAATATAGTTTTACTTTTATACTAGCTCATCTTATAAAACCACAAACAAAACAAAATTGTTACTTATAAATTTTTGTAATACAACAGGACATACAGTATAGGTAACTGATAAATTTTTAATTTTATAGGAATTATGAGCATTTTCTAAAATTAATATTTTACATACTCATGAATAATGAAGAATAACTCACTTAAATAATTTTCTCACCTAAAAGTTTATATTATGTTAATTCACATTAATATCCAAACAGATTATACACTATTGAAACGAAATGAAAATTCGCTACATCGTAAGTGTGTATGACAGAAACAATACATGCGAGTACGGCGTTCTGTAACTAGTATCATGGACAAGTAGA
Organism: Aphis craccivora; assembly: GCA_009835225.1. Classification (NCBI taxonomy): domain Eukaryota; kingdom Metazoa; phylum Arthropoda; class Insecta; order Hemiptera; family Aphididae; genus Aphis; species Aphis craccivora. The sequence continues at coordinate 95,365 of VUJU01000358.1, read as the reverse complement.
TGTATTGTTTGCCTATACATTGCACCGTATCACTATTGATAGTATGTTATGAAGTATTTGTAATACAATTAAGGGATTCACTACAAACTATTAAAAATTATTGCCAAAAATATTTATATTATAATATAATATCCAACATTTTAATTTCAATTTAAGAATTAGGATTATCATTTAAATATTTGTATTGATTACAAATTATAACACTGTTCATTATTGTGTATTCACAGTGCTCACATTAGTATTATATTTTTATTTATTTTAAACAATTTAATACAGTATTAAAAGTGCTGTGCATCTCTCTATAATCAAAAAAGTTATGAAAACAATTTCCATAACTACCATTATTATAATCCTTTTATACGATGAATAAAAAGAGGTTTGAGCGCGCATAACCAAAAAAAAAAAAGAAAAATATCAACAAAATAAGGATACAATTATTATTAATAAAAATAAAAAGTTACTTTATTCAATGAATAATACTGACTTAAAATAAAAATGACAATCAAAGAGATATTATTTTATGTAAATCGTGAAGCTAATGGTGTACTCATTAGATTAAAAAGTAAATTTAACCCTAGTAACATAGCAATAAAAACCCAAAACAGACTAGAAGAAGCAAAAAAAAAAAAGAACAATAATACAACTCTCACATGGATACCCTGGATACATAAGAGTAGATAGCAATAAAAGGGCAGATAAACAAGCAAAATTTGCTATCTGCTCACTGGTGCACAACAATTCAACATATCCATGTACACTGATGTACGAAAACAGATAAAACAAGACACTACCTTTTTTATAATAAAACATATGGGACACTCAGACAAACTATGACAAATTAATCAAACAATAAAAATATGGAAAAGACACCCAAATATTAGTACCTTAAACAAAAAAAAAAAATTGAATCGGACTAGAGTTTATTACTCAAGAATGACAAGAATATTTTATTTCAAAAAATGACACTCATAATCGACACAATTAAACATATCTTCAAGGAATGTACAAGAAAGGCAGTACAAGAAACAAAAATAGCAACTCAATATAAGCCACTTTATTGGAATAATCGTCGAATAATCGTCGGTTCAAATCCCGATAACAAATGCAACACAGTAGAGTTCTTTAAAACGACAAAAATAGTAAGCCAAGTACCTAAGTAACCTAAACCTATTATAAGATAAAATTGTATTTATTTAATTATTTAGTTTTCTCTTTTTTCTTTTAATTCCAAAAATTGAGTGAAGAATACCAATGTATTCTTAGCTCAATTTTTTAATATAAAGAGTTGTTATTAAAATGTAAGTATATTATATTTGAATGTAATGCTAATGGCCATAGTTGTTGAATCAAACATTTATAATTTCAATATTAATAAAAAAAAAAAAAAACTAATCTATTTGAAACTAATAATTTGATGTATTAGATAAGGTATCAAGATAAATGTGTCTCACTTAATTTTAGTTATTGCATAATACAGATTACAGGTTAGAACATATTTATACTTATACATATTATTACTCGTATTTTAAATTGTAAAACAATGTTTGTGAAAATGTGTAAACCATTTACAAACATTATTTTTACCGTAAACCAACAGATAAATAGTTATCGTTATCTCAAATCCAACCCATTAGGAATGAGGTCTTTGATCCAAATATTTATTCCCGCTGTTAAAATATATAGAGATGTATAATAACTATATCCCGCTGCTTTCATCATCCGAACGAGTAGTTTTTACAATATTTAATAATTCGAAACACACTTGTCACTTCTTTTTTAATCCGTTAAATATTTTTTTTATTGTCATAAAAAAAAGAATGCAGTATCACTTTTTAAACGATAAAAACATTTTACTGTCAAAATCGATTCATTCTTATTGGAATGTATCCATTCACCAACATTCGTTTGCACCAAATTATTATTTTTTATATATAATTTATTCGAAAACTCTCATTTTCATTCATAATTTATCTGCTATAACTGAATGTCTGAATCTACTATATTTAAACGTGCAATACTATAACCTTATCAAAATCGAATATTTTCAAACCGATTTTTATCCATAGACTTATAATTGTATGGTACTTACTTGATTGAATTTAATCTATATTATTTTTTAATTATCAAGTAACTAATTCAAATATCAATATGCATCATTTTTTAATCAATTATTTCTAAATAGGAAATTTAAAAATAATGATACTGTTGATAATTCATGTACTGTTGCCTGCTGGTAACTTAAAAATAAATAATCACGATATATGTTTTAGTTTTTATAACCATGAATATGTTGACTAATGTTGTTTCATATATTGTAACTTAGAATGATATTATAAAATAATAAAACATAATATTCAGTTTTAGTAGAGGTAGATAGAGGTACCTGTGATTGATCATATATGTATTATAATAGCATATTGAACTACTAAAATTTCTTATGTAATATCACTGTAAGTGTATTTCTTTTAAGTGCCTTAAAACGTTTCAATATATTAATTAAAATAATTGTTAATAATCTCAGATATCATGGATTTTTTAGATTACTGAAAAATTAAAAGAATACATAAACATTGGAATGTTGGATAATAAACCAATTTGTTAATATAATGGTTGCATAATTATATACAATATCAAATACAATTGGTATTAAATTATGACCCTCTTAATAACCAACAAATCTTAAGTAAACAAGTATGTTAAGCATTATGATCCACTATAATATAAATTATAAATCATAAAATTGATCACTATTAATTAGTTGTATAGTGTAAAACAATTAAAATATTAAGGTATTGAAAATAATACAGAATAATATTTTAATTGCACAATATATTATTATAATAATATAAATTATATTTTATTCTTATTAATTTTAGTTTATAAGATTTTATATTATGATCATTATATCTAAGAGAAAAAGTGGAATCAATTGTATGCATTATAAAAATGTTATCGATAGGTATATTGCTGATTTATTAGTATTAAGGCGGGTTTCCACTACATATGTGTATGTGTACGTAAATAGAAAATTATTTTTTGTGATTAGTTGGTATACATGGTAAGCTTTTGGTACACCAGAAAGTTTATACGTGCCAACCAATCACAGAAAAGTATTTTTATGCACGTACACGTGCATGTATGTAGTGGAAACCCGCCTTTATAAAGTATCATCTTATGGTGGAATTCCAAACTTACTTAAAAACAGAATTTAAGAGTGAAAAAATGTTGTAATAATATATAATACCTACATAAGTAATAGTACAAATAATAGTTACGATAACTTTTTAAATTATAAACATTGCAGATTATTATTGTCCGTTTCACTTTTATTCTAAGGATGACGGAAAACTGAATAATACCTTATATTACAATAAAAAAAACTTTATTACTTTTATTTATTATTTCACTTTTCTATGTATAATTTCTATTAAATAACGGCATTGTTTATGAACGCGGAAACACGTGTTGAATGCATAAGTAATAGGACCTTGGGAATGTAACAAATCAAAATATAAACGGTCGAACGCATGAATAATTGTGAAGGACCGGAACACATATTGTGTCGTCTTCTGAGACATATTGTGATGATGTTAAATGAAAATATTCTTTGGTTAAAAGTAAAAGTAAATATTACCGGAGAAAAGCAATGAAGACAATATTTCAAAATGATTAACTGCTTATGATAGCTTTCTATATGTGAGTTGAATGACAAAAGTTAGTTAACTGTAAGAAATCTGTCAAGAGACAATATTATGCTATAAATTAGTATATATAAATACATTTAGTTCAATTATCTGATACATATTTATATATTACATTTTTTTTTAATAAAGCGTGTTGAGTGTTTCCATATTTTTCAACGTTAACATTAAAATTCTTTGAAACCAATCAATCACATATTACTAAATAACAACACATTTTTTAATTTCAGTCTAAATTGTAGGAACACAAAAATGTCGATTATCTGGTTTCAAATCAACTATAATACTACATATTTATTTAAGTACATAACTATACGCTATCCAGCTAGAAAACACACCGTGGGTCGACCAAAATCAGTTTTTCTGCGCATCCCCAAACGTTATCCTTCCGTATGGAAACCTGTTTCGATATAGCAGAATTCTCAGAATCGGCGCGTTCTCTCGCTGGACAGAGTATAGGTATTTATTCAATGATGATACTAAAATATAATAGACGCATTATAAAAAGTATACAGTTCATTATGAATATAGTTAAATAATATTAGTAAATACAATTTTATTAACAAAATGTATACAATTTTTACTTATTCTAAAGTTGTCAAAAAAGTCATTCGTCAATCGGTATATTATCCATTGCAGGGTTATAATCACAGAGTTATATCGAATTAAAATCTGTGTAATAGACCAATAGTTATAAATAATAATAAAAAAAGATAAATAACAAACTTCTTTCCAACCTTAGTTTGAACACCTAAAAACAAAATTGATTTTTTTCTAACTTCAACTAATATTATTGTGAACAATGTATAACTGTACAAGAATAAGTCATAAGTCGCAAAAGTATAAATTACGTTGGCGTTCACAAATTATCATATGCAATAAATTGTATTGTCCCTGTAATGGATAACGATAAAATATAAAATATTTTAATTTAATAGTTTATACATTTATTAATGCATTGGTATTATATATATATGTGTGTGTGTGTGTGTGTGTGTGTTATAAAATATTTATGCGTAAGCTTAAAGTACTTTATGTTATGATAATGTTAACACACAACTTATTTTAAGCTTATAAGAATTATGAAATAAATTACAGAAAAATCATATTATATAACCTCATCAGAAATTGATTTAAAAACACGATAATCGATTACTTTTAGATGTATAAAAATATATAACACATTCATAAAAGTGGACCTAGCTATATTTTAATTTGAATGAAACGATAATACCACGCGATAGAAGTTAAGTGAATTAAAATAAGTGGATGATATCGGAATTTACTGTCTCAGTCTTGAAACAGTTATAATTATGTTAAATCTAAATCGATATTGTGTATAATTTTGTATAACTCGTATAGAGTGAACAGATTATTGGTTTTAAAATTATGGGAGTTGTAGTTCAACTATACTGATACAATACACGATTTTAGTTATTCGTTTATGATTAAACAAATATTAATTGAAGAAACTTGAAACATTCCACTATTGCCTAGGTACTTAAATTATTATTTTATATTTAATTTTGTAGAATTAAAAAAAAAAAAAATGTTTATCTATAGATGGGAAAATATTCGGTATAAATAACATCTTTTTCAAAATATTATCCTCGAATCAATAATCCATTATAGGATCTTTCTATCATGAACATAAATTATTTGGTTTATTTTAAATCTATTATATTATAATATGTATCATGTATAGTTTTCAATAAAACACAAATATTTAAAAATATATTTACAAATGTCTTCAATAAATTGTGGTGGCTACCTACTTCTAAATACCAAAATTATCAAATGCATATGACTCAGTTTCAATTAAAGAATAATCAGTTTTCTTATTCAACAAGTTCTCGTTTGACTACTACCCGTGAATATGTTAGTGAATTAATTTTCTATCAAAATTTGATTTGCACATGACAGTTTTCTTTTCTGGGTAGGTATATCATATTATGTACTATACTGTGCTGACGGTGTAATAAAGTAGACCATTATTTTGTAGTACACGTTTTTGTAATCACTAACTATAATATGTATCTACTATCTATACGTATTGTATTATGTTATCATTGCCACGGAAAAGACGTATTGATATAATGAGTATAATATATTATTTGATCGGTAAATGGTTTTATGCGATCTATTCATAAATATGCGACAATTCATACTATCATTATTATAATCGAATTATTATAAGGGACTATTCTTTGTTTTCGTGCGAATGGAAAACGATGTCATATACTCATATTATAGGAAATGAATTTTATATTTCGTTTTCATCAATCGTTTAAATTTTAACCAAACACCGCCATACATGTATCATAAATATTTTCACCAGGTTCGAAAATGATTGTCTTTTACGGAGACGAACAATACGACGAGAAACGTGTCATTTTCCCGATTGGTTGTTAATCACACAAAATATAGTTCAGACTTGGTTCGATGAAAAACATACTTGTGTAAATACTTCATAATATTAAATAAAATATGAAAATGGAAATGTCTAGAAAAAAAATGAATTGATTTGTTTTATACAATTATTTTTAAAATAATATAGTGTATTGAACTCATGGATCACTATTAACAGTATATACGAACTCAAAAACATCCGATCTTCAACTATAATAGCTATTTTAATACTATAAAAGAGTATAGACCATCATATTCCTAAGTGTTATCTGCAATAATATTACGTCACAAAATTGTCATCTAATCCGGATGGCTTCCGAATCAATTTACTCATTAACGAGTTAGTTTAAAATAGTTGCTTTATTCAATAATTTTTTTTTTTTGATTAAAACCATAAGTTAAGTTTATTAGTCAACAGTGAACAAATTTATAAATCTTATCTCAAGTTTTTAAAAACAATATTGAATGAATTTTAAACGTGATCTGAAGTGAACTATAAAAACATAGAAATTTTTTTCCAAAACACAACCTTATAATTTCGTTCTTTTATGTGCAAGTTCCAATAGATATCGTGAGAAATCCCCTACGGTCACTTTGGTATTATATTATAATTTAATTATCAAACCAATATTGAGGTCATATGTATAATATCACTTATTATTATGGTTACAATATGCATATGCACGTTTTAGATGTTAAATAGATGTATATTGGTAACGATAATTTTATATAAATAATTAATATAATAATCTTTAGCACGGCTGTTCCATAATATTATTTTAAAAGTTATAAGTTGATATTTTAGTGAATAACTAATATTTTTCCGTGTATTTCTAACTATAGCTCTCTTTGTAAAAATATTATTTAATTTTGTTCACTTTGCTATGTGCACTATTAAAATTAAATAGTGTACAAAACAATTACGTGTGAAATTGATCTCATGATAGTCATCGCAACATCATTAGTTCGGAAGAGTGGATAGACACGCACGTACCATTTTTAAATGTTTATTTTAAAACAGTCCATCGAAATCTCTCGAATTTTCAATTTCGTGACGAATTCTGTATGAAGACAGACATGAATAATTAGGTACTGAGTAAACGAACAAAGTTGAAAACTTTATAGTCTATAGCCATAGTGGTAAACATATGCAACGATTGACCACACGTCCGTTTTCATTCGTGATCGAATGCCTTTTGCACACTTCGGTGATCACCAATAATTGTTGATCTAAATGTTATTATCATAAAGTGCCGTGTACACACATACATATATATTATATATATAACCCAAGAACATTGTCAACGATATTGATCGTTGGTTTGCAAAACTCATGTATATGCATAATATATTTTGTTGAGCTAAATAATCAATAAAAGATAATAATTATAATAATTGTTTTAGATACAAACAGAAAGCGTAGAAACGCTATTAATAAACACAGCGTCCCAAAATTGTTTGTATGCAGGAGTGCAAGACTATGTTATAACTTCTAAGCATGCTATTACTACCGTTATACTGTTTTAATCGGCGTCAAATATCACAGAATTACTATTAGAACACTACACTTTGGTAGAAAAAAATTTTAGAAAATAATTACGAGTAAACGTAATAAATATAATCACTCGTAGGTGTAGGATTGAGGTGCTCGAGAGCGTATGTTGAACACACAATCATCTTAATATGTTTTTCACTACGCAGTACGCATCGATGATCACAACTTTATAAATTCAAGTTGAACATTTCAATCAGAATATCTTTATATTATTAGAATAATAAATGGTACTTTCTTCGCCACTTTGAGTCTTTGATTCATAGACGCAAATAAGGTCATTTTTTTCTTGGAGGGGGGTGGAATTTTATAAGTTACACAGACCTAACATTGATAATAACTAATAAGTAATAACTGAAATAGTAGGTAATAATACTTGGGGGGCTAGACAAGTGTTTAGGTGGTTAAGCCTCCCTAGCCTTATGCTTATGTTTATATTGTACTTAAAATGATGTAGGTATATTTTACAGTGCTTCAAGGTATTGATTTATAAGTCATACTATGTTATATAATGGTTTCGGACACAATTATATAAATTTATCAAATTCAGAAAATACTAATAATAATAATATAAATATATTATAACATAAATTAACCTTAAAAATAGATACTGGTACACTAAATCTCTTTCCATTAGAATCTTGTGAATTAAAATTAAATTGTATTAAATTTAAACTTGAAACTTATTATATAACAAAAACGAGTTTACCAGTTTTTAAATTGTATACTGTCTAGGTATATTATACCAGACAGAAATGATTAACAGTATTTATATTCATTAACGCGTTTTTTTTTTTTTTAAGTTTTCTTTATATTTTTTTATCGAAATGATACAGAAACCGTGCTTATATATCGTGGGAAACGTTAAATTTGCATTCAAATTTTATTAAGACAGTATTAATTACTATAGTAATTATAAGACCGTGGGCGGAATAGTATCCATCGAAAGTGTTTAATTCACATCGGGTGTAATTTGTATGTATATAGTACACTCGCGACACTAATTAAATTATTGCAGACTTTTTATTTAGTGGGCGCATGCTAATATAATAAATTAATAATGTACATGATGTATAACATTTTTATAGATATATAATGCGTGTACGATATAATGTATGCCTATGCGTTAGTTCCAATTTCTTATGACCTTATTCCGACACCCGTAGTAAGAATATAATTATACATAATATTATATCCCGTGCTTTGTGAAACGATATTGTTTGTTTTTGCGCGCAATTTAATTATAAAGGCGAACATCGCTACGGGGAATCATATTTTGCTTAATTAGGACTGGCGAATGCATTGTTACCGGTAGCCGCACGCCCGGACCCCGAACACAATGAACGACGACTATTTTTCTGGTACGCGTAATTGAATATAATTTTCTTATGAAAATAAACCCGTAGCCGCTGCTGGTAGGTGGGTAGGCCAGCAGATAGATAAAAATAATATCCAACGCGGATATTATATTGAAGGTATTTTCTAACTTGAGAAAACTTAACGACTTGGGATTTATAGGCTATCGACTTTGAATAAGACGGACCGATAATAAAATGTAAGTTTGATTATTCGACATAATTTACTGCCATTGTGATAGTTATATATTTCCATTGTATTACGTAGATGTCCGAAATATTAAACATGACAAAATTTTTTCGTAGTTTACCCACGGTATTATTACGGAGCAATTAGATTATTCATTCAAATTTTCCCTTTTCCCGAACGTCACGCAAATGTAAATGGCCGACTTACAATATTTATTGTATGTAAACACTAAACATACACCGTATATCCGTATATACAGCGATATTATAATATTATACTATATGTTTTAAACGACTGTAAATATTTTAATATAACTGTGACTCAAATAGTAAGAGCAGCGAACCGATATTAATAATAGTGTTATTACGTATGTAGTTAGTATCATACTACTATTATGTACCATGTACCTACAATATTATTCAAAAGTATGCAAAACGGTATCAAGTTGTCTTTTCTTTTCTTTTTTTTTTTTTAATCCCAATCTCGTGAATTATACGAATGCATTAATTACAAAGTCGAATTAAAAATTAATGAAATGAAATAATTTTATGTTATAAATTATATAATTATATTTTACAAAAGGCTTTAGTACCAATAGTATACCTAATTGGTTATTTAATAGAACATTTGTTTCTAAAAATAACGTAATATGGTGTGTTGAGAATAAAATAGTTCTAATTTTAATGTAATTAGTAATGAGTATTTTTTTTTTTTTTAACATACTTCATACGTGGTATAACAATATCCAAATTAATCTACTTTAATGTGCTTTGAGTTGATTAAAAATAAATATATAGGATAAAAATTATTTTTAGCTAATGTCAATTTATTTTATATAAAATAATAATTGATAGTGTATACTTTATTTTATTCCATTTTATGTACTATATATTATGTACTTTATGTATTATTTTAACCATACAAATCAATAAAAATATCGAATAAATGATAAATAATAATTGTGCAATATTATTTTAACATGTACAAAATTTTAAAGGACATTTTGTGGCTTTGTAAGTTTGTGCTTTCACAGTTAATTTAATTTAACAGTTAATCTGAGGTCTTCTCAAACTATAAAATGGTTGTCAGTAACTGTTAAAAAGAATATACAGTGTAGCTACTTTAGGTGCGTTATGGGAATTAATTTTTTTGAGGGTAGGAACAATTTCTCTTGCATTAAAGTCTCCAAGAATATGGTCTTTCATGTTGATCAAGTGCTTATCTGGTGGGCACGAATTCCCGCTAAAAGCTTTTAACGTCCATTTAATGCATTTGGTTGAATAATAATAAGTACTTTTCATCGAAACCTTAACTACAAATTATGAGAGTGACCCAAAGAACGATGAAATTGCGATGGTCCCTACTAATTTATATTATGGTGTACTGATAGTTGCTACACATTTAATATAATAATATGTTAGTGTATTATATTATGAACATAAATGAAGATAATAATAATATTATATTTTCACCATCGTAATGTCACCGCTATCGCTGTCGTTATCTTTTTAGTTTCACGAACGTACACACATACAAGAAAATCGATTTGAAAATGATCAGCGAAACGGTATTCGAATATGATAATGACGTCGTTCACTAACTCACACACACACGCTCGCGCTCACACACATGGAACGCAAAGTGAAAAATGAAAATAGGAATAGAGTGAAATAGAAAAATTTCATTGCAAACACCCAAAAACTATTCACACGGTATTTTTGTGTGTACTTAAGTGCAAAAATAGCCGACGGCAAGTGCTCATCATACGTGGCCCCCTCAGGATTGCATACTCACAAGACAGACAATGTACTACAATATATATATTATTTTCTCCCTCTCTCTCTCTCTCTCACATACATACAAACACACACACACACACACACATACATATATCGGTCAAGCTCCATTTATCGTTTGACGATGACAATGGATGACGATGATGATGGGCGGCGCGAAAATTGTTATTATCGCGTCGTCGTCGTATTCTCCTGGTGGGACGACGTAGTGTAATTATGTTCAACGGGAAGTTATCCGGATGTGTTTTGTACGTGTGCGTGTGTCTGAGCGGTTGTGTAGGGCTGTCGGCTGAAAAGTAGTCGGTGGAAATAAAATTTGGTAGTGGGGAGAGTGGGGCGCCATATAAAAATCCTAAGGACCGTCTGTGCAGGACAATTCGTGGAAAAACCTCGTGCGCTCTACTATACCATCGCATTCGTGTAATCTTTGCGATTGTCGTTGTCGTTATAATTTTCGTCCGTCGTGCCATATCCGATACTCGTCATCGTCGTAGTAAATTCGATCGATCAAACATTAAATTACATTATCCTCAGCAATGTCGAAATTAGTAGCAGTTGTATTCGCGGTGGTGGTAGCATCCTCGTTGGTAGCGGCTCAACGGCCCGAAGCCCGTAAGATCGATACCGGTCTCGGAGACTTTAAGGTAGTGTTCAAAGTGTTTCAAGATTGTTCAAAGGCGCAGGTAAGTCGGCTGCCAATTTCGATGTCGGTAAACGACATTTAGTTTCGTTTTCACTCCTTTGCCGTTGTAGCTATAAATAATAATACGAACGTCATCGTGTTTACTCACAGTTTGGACCGTGTATTAAACACAAGCTACTGACAGCCCTCGACCGAATCAGTGAACAACCGGAAATGGAATTGTTCGATGGTGTCCGATTGGTCAAAGACCCGGCTGTTGCTCTAAATGACGTTGCCCATGATATATCTTCGGCTAGGTCAGCTGGTGATGACGAGACGGATAGTCTGGACACGCTGGTCATTGACAGAGTGATGAACTTTTTCAAAAGTCGCAGTCTTCAGTTCAAACTTCTTGACAACGAACCCAGAGAAATGGCAGATGGTAAGCCTAATTGTTATTACACGTACATATAGTACTCATCGGTACTTGCGTATATTCCTATCGGATATAGATGAAGGGTGAATAATTTTTATCATAATATGTTTTATACGAATACAATTTGTAGGTATTATTCTTCTATGTGGTTGAATCTTAAGAGTATAATATAGTTTCACTATTAGAGTATAACTACTGGCGGTCATTAACAATAATATATTTGTGTGTATTTAACAGGGCTTGAAAACGTTATGGTTATAACGCTATATTTGACAAAAAACGATTGAAATTTGTTAACGTAATTATAACGGAAAACGATAAACATAAATAATTAAATAACACAAAACAAAACGTAACGTTTAACAAAATATATAGTATATCATTGAACAAAACATAACGCAAAACATTATTTATATATTATATAGTATACCATTAAAAAAAAAAATTAATTTAAATATTATTAAAAAAATTTTAAAATTTAATATGTAGGTATTAATTGAATAATTGTATTGCCAATAGCTAATAGTGATGCTCTATTTCTCTGTTACTTTGAAACAGGTACGTAAATGTGTTTAAAATTTAAATCCTGAAAAAAAACGCAAAAATTGTATAACGTTTTAAATCTGAATAACGATAAACGTAAAAGTTGAATAACGATAAACACAACAGTTGAATGACGTTTAAATTCTGAATAACGACAAACTCAAAATTTGTGTAAAGTTTTTATTCAAAATAACGTAAAACGATTTTTTTTTCAAATTCAAGCACTGGTATTTAACTAACTTTATTTTGATCTTCATTTAACGAACAAGACATTTTCATACTTAAAGGAATTTGCATAAACTATTTATCTAAAATATTTTATAATATTTAATAATGCTTTTATAATTTTATGCTCTAAAATGTTATGATAATTAGAATTATTGATCGAATACAAAATTTAGTTTAATATTTTAGTTAATAATTTTATATAAAACAAAAAAGCTTTAAAATAAAATTTACATAAACAACTGGACTCCTGTTTAGTTAATTTTGATCGGTTTTATAAAATACATTATTTTTATAACAGTACCATATATAAACATAAGTTGAAATGTTTGGAAATTAACCCTATTAGTTAAACTAGGTACGTCTAAAAAAAGTGATGTTTTATACAATTTTAAATAAATACAAATAATAAAAATTGCTTTCTAAAATATTAAAAGTTATTAAATGTACATGTATTTGTATACATCGTGAATAGTTTGTTACATTCAGATTATTAATAATAATTTATAATTTATAGAAATAAGATAAATATTTTTTCTAAATCAAAATTACATAAAATTTGTATTAATCTAATATCTAAATATATATAAATATATTATTTAATTAAAACCATATTGATTTAATATTTTTATGTGTCTAATACACTCTGGTCAAAGTAGCCAGAAGAAAAACCTACTTTTAGTTTATTTAAAAATTGAATTTATGATATTATTAGGCGTATCGTCAATTTAATCGCATGTTAATTTTAAAATTTGAATACCCAATGAATATGAATTTATCATAGTTTTTAAAGACGAGTATAAACTATATCAATAAACCCATACAGATCTCTTTCGGGTCAATAGTTAATAATTTACAAGATATTTAAACACTACTGAGCAGTTTATGAAAAATGGGACCGCTAATATTTAATTATTTTTTTATCGTATAATAAAATTGGGATAAAACAATTTCTTGAGTGTTGATAATATTATTTTATCGTTTCGTTGTTTAACGAAAAAACAAATATAAATAGGTTATACATTTTCATACGAAGTTTTAGGACTCCAAATACTAAGCGATCGTATACCATGCGCCAGTAGAATCTAAAGAATTATCTAAAACCCATCAAAAACGATGAAAACCGAACATACAATTATTGATCACCAAATATGTATTACTTGTATATTACATGAAGACTGACACTGCGATAATTGAAAAACTCAACCTATTAGGCAACGACGCGTGCTATTGAAATGTTTTCCGACGTATCATATTATTATCATTATATAGTGTAAGTGAATTTTTTTTCGACAAAATTCTCGATGACTGTAAAAAAAACGTAATTGTTTTTAATAACGTTTCATCGTCAACCATACGGTCAGGCGTATTTTATACGATTGATTTTTGATGCAGGTACGGCAATCTGCGTTTCTTTTTCACTTTTTTACCGTCAGCATGAAATTCTCAGGTGACATTACCTATGGCATATTATTATTATCCTCTACCGCAGCCATCGCATACCGTGTAACGATCAATCGATATATTATTATGATTATCAATGCGCCTATAGTTCATTATTGTACGCGCTTGTATCCATCCGTGTACGTATATTACAATCGACTAGTTGACATCAATATCGTGATAACAATAATAACAACAATTTAGTATTGTAATAGAACACCTTTATATTATCATATTATTGTTATGATGAACGACGCACACCGTACGAATCGATTAAAATATATTATAATAAACACGCCGCACGAGCGCGGTTGGTAATCGGTTGGTTGTTATTTCAATCGAATTTTCCACCCACTAATTATTTTCTACATATAACTCTTAGACATCGCCGAAACCCTTAATCGTTAATAAAATTAAAAAACCTTAACCGTATTTACGAAGTTTGCAATCTAGAAATAACAAAATAAGATTGTGATTTCAAGCTCAACGATTCGTGCTATGCAAGGGCAGATATTTAGTAATATTGTGCTGTTAAATATTGATTATATTATTATATTACTGTGATTGAAGTTTATTATTTTAGGGATCTCTTCTGTTTTCCGATTTTCGTGACTTCCGTTTATTCTCATAGTTTTTGATTTAACTGATTCCACGAGTATGTTGTTATGCAGATTAAACGAGCATATTAAATTTATAACCTCAGACCTGACTACCAATGATATCGGTGTGTAATCGAGAGTGTAAAATATGATGACACTATAATCAGATATACAATTTTAGTTTGCCGAAGGCCGTCGTCTACCATTCCGTGAATACAAATACCGGGGCTAAACATTAAGTAGTGTCAACCCAAAAATGAAATCATACAATATCATCCTCGTAAAGAAGTACTTATTTCAAAATTTAAATCGATTTCACTATTTTTATGGATTTTAAACGAAATGGTGACCCCACTCCCGACATTATCCGCGTCTGAAAAAAACCAACGACGGAGACGCATCTCCGCGACATGGTTTCCATATCGGTAGGTTCTAACATTCGTCTATTACTATTATTATATGTTATAATCTACCTGTGGTGTACACATACGTGAACCTATTCACACCGCAGCGGTGCGCGACGACGGCAGCGGAAACCGGGTCACAGATCGAATGGAGTCGATGGAGTTGCGATCATCGAAAACGTCGTTTTAAAACAATAATTAATTAATTAATACGATCATAATATGTGATCTGACGTTTGTTTTTTTGACGGACAATCGCCGAGCGCAGACACCCATGTAAACGATTATAACAATCAAACGATACGCCTACGCATCTCGACGGCTTGTGCAGCACACCACAGGCTCCTCCGTTTTAACAATGTCATTATGATTTATCTACGTCAATGATCTTATTAGTTGTCGTCCACACACCCTTTAAAAATTGGTGTTACGCGTCTTCGTCTCGACCCGTATTTATATGATTCGTTGCCTCACAGCATCTATCGTCCGTTCCTTTGCTCATCGACGTCAACTGTCATCTATCCATCGATTGTCTATGTAATATTGTCGGGAATGGCATATTGTACAGCTATCGGCCTTTCTCTTCCGATATCCTATACTGTATTGTTCTCTTCGTTCATCCACACTGGTACCGACTTCGATTACGCCGGAAAACTTATTAATTCTTAAATATAATCTTCAATTTCATATAACAGCTCCTAATAGTTTCCATTTTTTCACCTTCAGAAATTTTAGTGATAGTTGACGGCAACCATCTAAATATAATGTTGTACTATGGTATATCATATACTGTATACTAGATACTCGTGGGATAATACATTTCGAATTAAATATTTGTATAAACTTAGTATAATACATAATTTTTATTCTTGACATTATCAATATGATAATTTATTAAAATACATAATGCGCATTCGTAATATATCCTTTACACTGGGTTTTCAACAAAGTAATAAACAGCTAACCCTAAAAATAATATACTTCCTATGTAACTTTTTTTAATGTTAATGAAGGTCGCAAAAAGAGCAACAAGTACAACTCGCTGCTCATGTATCCGTTCATGATGGGTGGCATGACTATACCTCTGGCTTTCGGCGTGCTCGCTCTGTTGGCCGGAAAAGCACTGATCATCGCCAAGCTGGCGTTGGCCCTGTCCGCCATCGTGGGTTTGAAAAAGCTGTTCAGCGACCAAGGAGGCAGTAGCCACGAGTACATTACTCACGGAGGCAGCGGCGGACATTACCGTCGAAGCCTACCCGGCGAACCGATTTCCGCGTCAAACATGGCGTACAGTTCGTACATGCCAGTCTACGACGAACCCATCCGGAGCACCACGTCCAACTCGATCCCTCTGCGATGATTGACTACATAATACAACGTTTACGTCAGACTATGTACGGAAGACAAATGATTATTATTTATTAACGGATGGTATATAACATTCATATTATTATTATGACTATTATTATTAATATTATTGTATTATTTATTTGGAATCGAATAAACTCGATTAACCTTTACAACTTAAAATTTGTATTGTGCTATATAATATATATGTATATGTATACATATAATTTAATATATATTATATGTATAACAACCCGCTTGATGTGTTCGATGACGACAACAATATAATATTATAATATTATATTATATTTATTATTTATACACTGTAAAAACCATTGTTATAGATTTCATTTTCAGCATACCCAGCCGCTTTTAAGTTCATATAAATTATCTTGTGAAAACATTATCCACGTAAAAATGGTTTATTTCGAGCATTCGTATGGAAATAATAATATAATTTGAATCGTATGATGGTTTCAAGGCCGTAACTGGAAAAATATTTCGGGGGGGGGGGGTTAAGCTAAAAAAAAATATTGTTCTAATTTCATTATAATATTTTATAGGTAATTTAATATTCATTTCAAAATTTCGGGAGGGGGTTTGAACCCCCAAAACTCCCCCCCCAGGTACGGCCTTGGATGGTTTACGAAACGCATCCGTGTTAAGAACTTAAATTTTACAAAACACAAAAAAAAATCAGGTACAATAACTATAAACTATAATAGAGTGGATATACTTGTACTGATATTATGTAACGTTCACTTTATAGATGATATAGGTTGGTAAATCTAAATGCTTATAACATGACCACAAGACAAGTGAACGTGTTTACGGATTTACGTTATAACGCAGAGCTAGAAATAATAATATAATAACGACCAAAGATTCAGTTTAAATTTCTCCCGAATTTTATGAGCAGATATGTAATATTATGTTTTGGCGTTTTCCATTTAACCGACAATTCAACGACAATGAAAATATACCAATGTCTTAGACGTCTCGTTTTCTGATAATATATGTCGGGCGCGCGTGTGTACTATTATAGCGACGACGACACAATCATTGTTTTCGTTTTCAGACGTGAAAATCGCGGGCGTGTGGTAGTCACGGTATTATATATAATACATATTATACTATTAAACAGACTCGCCCGACCGACGAGCCTACACGTCCGAGTCGGATGTAAAACGAAATATTATACTAAATTATATTATTATTATTATTATTCGTTTTCGACATTAATCCATTGTATTATTAATATTATATATTATATGGCAAGTTATGGAATGTTTTCCGATAACTTATTGTAATACGACGACATATTATTTTCTATTTTCTATTATATTATTAATATTATTATTGTTTATTTCGTACTGGAATCGATAATGCTTGTTTCGTAGTTAGGCTATACTCTCGCGAATTATACAGCAGCATTCAATACGTCATATACATGCATATTTATTATAATTTACGTGTTGTGTCTGTATTTAATTCATGAAAATGTATTTCATTTATAGACAATATAGTAATAATAATATCACAATAATCTATACGGGAATAAAAATTAATCATATTATAAATATGTTTAATCGGTTTCTGATGACTCGTGTTCGTACGTGTGTATATTAGTCTCGATAATGACGGTTCGAAAAGTGAGCAATGACCATGGCTATACCATACTACTGTACTGCAACTACCATATTCGTATGCTTATATACTTGCAGTCATGTTCCTAAAATAATCCATGATTGTGCACTATTTGCAATGGAAAATCGTAAAGAATTTTATAGTTGATTCCAATATTAGTACGAAATACTGTTAAGTATAATAGGTAAGTGTGTTTATTTTGTAATTTTTTCATCGAAATCCACACGCATTCTTTTTCGAAATTTCTCTTAAATAACCATAAAATCATATAAATAAGGACCCGAAAATTACATTTGAACATTTTATTGCAATTACACACCGAACTCGTGTCGCGAACGTCGCACAAGATCCGTAAACGAAACTATATAATTATCTACTTATCGTCGTATGGAACCTGCACGTTCAAGTCAGCAAAATATAATACGGCGTGATCAATTTTTCGTTTCACATAACTTTACTATTATTTAGGTCCCTATTCTATATAATTGAAAATAAATGTGTAATTTTGTCAGTTAACTCACAATTATAACTAATAAGCTCTACATGTAGGTACTGTGTTCACGAAAATCCAAATTGAATTGATATTTCATTCCTATAAAATATAATAACACTTAATTACACAAGTGGTAATTAACTTTACGAGTTCTATGAACATAAAAAAATTTATTTTTTATAAAAATGATTGGAGTTCATAGAAACCAAAATATATAATTGGCAATAAATCATATAATTATCAACAAAACTTCATTATTCAATATTAGGTAAAAAAAAAATTTATTATACTACTTTTACACATACCAGATGTTCAATAATACTTAAACCTTTAATTGCTACCTATATGCATATTTTAATATTTACATGGAGCAATAGCAGATGACACTTTCATATATTTATAATGTCAATTATTTAATAACCTCGTTAAATATACCTATGTAATATATTATCGGTTATCAGTCCAAATTAGTCTAATGACCGTTTTAAAACTTATTGAATTATAATAAGATTTGTATAGTTTTGAGTAAAATGAATAGATTAGTAATTTTATAATTATGAATTATATTTAGCACTGAAAAAATATTATTAAAAGAATAGTTTTCTATTTACAATATAATTTTTGTTTTTAAAGTCTAAATTTTATATAAATAGGAACTAAAGTAACAGTAAATTACTTAAAGATCGATGTCTTCATTTTATAAGACACATGATGTTAAAATAATATTGAAAATAAATGTATTATAATATATCTAATTATTAATTAATCACATGATATAATATAATAAAATAACGTGTTGATTCGGTGTTATACACAAATTAAAAAACACATTTTTAGAGCTAATTGTTATCCTTTAAAAGGAAGAGGAAAATATTATGCAATTAAACGACTGTATACATTTCATCAAAGCATAGCATAAAAAGAAACAATTTAATTAATTGATTGTAATATTTTTTAAATCAAATCCTTAATATTCTATTGCTATATGGCTATTATACCTGTACTTGCGTTAAAGTCACTGACAAAAATGTATTGGATGTGATGATATAGATAGGCTTATACTACCCAATCAAAGTATGACTAATGCATAATTTTACAATAATTTATTAAGTTATTAAACTGCATCATTATATTATTTAACGGCGACATCGACTAATCGGTAATGTATTTAAAATAAATTTTATTCAAGCCATTTAGTTTACAGAATTGAATAATATAATTTAACTTTATTATCTAGAATTATTTGTATGTTCTCTAGACTATTCTAGTTATTTTAGAGTATTAGAATTGTCTATTATTTCATTTCGCATTAGTGTACAATATGAAGTATTTTTAAAACTATAGGGCGTTTACAGAATTCATACATTTATTTAATAAATTAATGAAAATATTATGAGGAGATACATTATTACATTATTAAAAACATAATAAATTGATACTTGAAAAGAGAGTGGACGTTTCTACACGTTTAGTTTATTAACTTTTAATTATATATTATTTAATCAAGAATAAATATAGTTAATACTATCATAAATTATAACAATAACAGTTATAGTATTATTGTTTTTGAAATAACTTTAAGCCGTATACCTAATTTGATTTAAAATATATTTTTACTTTTTTATTGATTATCATTATAACAATTGTTCTTTTCCAATCTGATCTCATCACATATTATTATAAAAAGAAAATATAGAATTAGTAACACATTAACGGTTTAAATTATATATTATATTAATTATGTTATATTCCCGTCATTAATATTAATATTGTCCATATTATTCTCTCACGTCACCTTATGGCTTATACCAACACTTAATATAGTTTATCGTTACAGTTATTCTTGTTTATATATACACAAGTTAAATTTCTGCTAACAATTTATTTATTGAGCTCATTAAATAACAATAATCGAAACATACATTAACGTTAATGTTTACATGTCTACAAAGTTATAACTTGTTACCTTATAAACTGTATTTTTTTTTAAGTATTTATCGATGATTGATGATACCTAGTCAATGGTGTGTCACAAATTTTAACTAGGTAATAAATGAGACAACAGCGTGGGCAGTGAGCCAGTAAAATAAATTAATAGTTTTAATTTAAGTGAGGCACTGCACAGGACCGTAACTGATTTTTTTATTATTTAAAATATATTTCATCTGATACGGACCTTATAATATATTAATATGTTCCTGATCTCTAAACACCAACGACGTATTTAGCCGCTATTTAGGTCTATTATTATTTATTACACCGCACCCCAAACAATTGTTTTTAAATTTTAATAAACAATATACATACGAGTAGGTATCTTGTTATGGTCTTTAAGTCTTTTTGTCTAACGTCATAAAACTTATTATAATTTTTTTTTTTTTTATCGGTTTTTTAAGCTCATAGAAGAGCGATGGGACGTATTGATTTTAAAATTCTATGTCTCAGTGTATGTGTGAACAAATACATGATAAATTGTCAATAAAATGCTTCAATTTTCAAAAATAGAATTTGGTTTTGGATAATATTATCATAATATCTAGTTTGTAGTGTTTGTACTTAAAAGAGGTGAACTTGAAAATTCCCTATTCTTATTTTTATAATCGGAATAAACAAACAAAAAAGAAGAAAACCCCTGAATTTTCACGTAAATTCAATTGTTGATAAAATCAATTTTGTTTTTGAATTACATTAAAAAACATAAAACAGTAGAATCTTGAAATTTTAGCCAATTACTTATCTTATTGTTTCATTAATATTTACAATATAATTTTAAAATTGTTAATTTTTGACCTATTTATAAGTTATAACAATTTTTTTCATAAATGTCGAATAAAAACTATTTGTTTGATAGAAATCCTTGAAAATATAATATAAATCTCTTCATAAGTTGTTGATTTCTCAATAAAATTTGGATAATATATATAATTTTTTTTTTATATCCGTGTTAAGTTGGAATTTTGAAATCGTCTATAAAATTCGCTAAAATTAGTATATTTCCTAGTTTAAATGCATACAAACTTTTGTTGAATTTAAGTTTTAAAAATTAAAAACAAAATGTCTTATAATTAGATCATATTTAAACGATAAAATTTAAAGAATCTATTAAGACAATTATTTTTTTATAGACATTTTAAGTTAAAATTTGGACGAAAGTATTTATTTAAATAATGAATTACTGCACTTTGTTAACTATTTTGTTATAATTTAAATACATTATTCGTGAGAACTTAAACAGTTTTGTATTTTTTATGATTATTAATTTTATTATAACACACAATAATATTTTTGATTTATTTTAAAATATTTTTTTTTATAGATACTATGAATCTTTTTTTACTGTTATAAGGTAATTATTTACAGAAATATGTTATTAAATATTGTTTCATAGAAGTTGATATAATGATATAATATGGTATAAATATATAGTATTATAAAAGTAATAATTAAATAATTATGTTTTATAAATTACAAAAAATGCAATACTTTGGAAAAAAAATTATATCAGCCTATGATAAATACTACCTTATAATAGAATAAATTACTCTTGTAGCTATATCAAAAAAAAAAAAAAAACGTATCATTTGGTGTTGGTGATATA
The DNA here is from genome assembly GCA_009835225.1 of Aphis craccivora. Lineage (NCBI taxonomy): Eukaryota > Metazoa > Arthropoda > Insecta > Hemiptera > Aphididae > Aphis > Aphis craccivora. The sequence goes on along the minus strand of VUJU01000358.1, from coordinate 73,005 downwards.
GGCTGATAGACAAACACGTACACAAAAAAAAATTCGGGTGAGGTTTATAAAAAAATTTACAATAATCAATATTTATCGATGAATAATTATATAAATAAACTACACAACAATATTTTTTTTTTTTTTTTTGGGAGGGGGTTTAACCCCCAAAACCTTCCCATATATACGTGATGCTGATAGATAATTTTCACTTAGAATAGATTTTTGGGTACAATGATGTATCATTGAATTCAAATTGAACACATCTGTTTAGTGACCCACTCCACACATAATAAACAGCAGAACAGTACCTAACTACCTTATTACCTACCTATAGTTTTTTATTTTAATTGTTGGAGTACAAACATACTTTTAACCATTATAATTATATTTAAACAGAGATTTTCTCAATTTTATTAAATTTTTTAAAAATAAAAGTAAGAAAAGTATGAGTAATATCAAACTATAATATTGTTGTTCTAAGTTAGCCCCTTAAAAAACAATTACATACTACTAAACATTATTTTATGATATAAAAAAGTAAATCGTTCCTCCGTATAACCTTAATACATTATTCTGGAATATTATAATAATATAGTGTTTTATGTTTTCCGAGGTTTTTATGTGAGAAAAAATGCAATTTAAAAAGAAAAAAAAGTGGCTCTACAACAATCTTTAAAATCTAATCAATCGGTTTCAAGAAAAAAATTGTTTAATAGATTTTAAATAATTAATTATAGTTAAAAACTTAAAAATATATAAATATGGGTGTCCTAGTAGGCAATAACCATAACATTGATAAATAAAGTCATAGTAATAGCTAAATTAATATTTGAACAAAATATATTTTGTATTAATTTGTCTTTTCTGTCTCTTGTTATTTTTTTATATGCGTTGAAATTACAAAATTTACATTCTACGCTAAACTATTTTAATACAGTTTTTTTTTTTTTTTTTATTGGTCATTATTAACTAATCTTCAATCATTAGGTCATTAATGCCATGACGTAGGTTTAGCGTTGCATCAATATTAAATGAGAAAAATATAATGTATATTTTGCTTAAAACAACTATGCTTTGCCTATTTACTATTTCATGCTTATACTAATAATACTGATTGTTTATATTATAATATCATAAATAATAGATTTGTTTGTGTGTCGGTTATAATGTGTTTTACAATTTTTATATTTTACGATGCCAATAATGGTTGTCTAAATTCTTCTCGAGTTTTAAATTTAGAGATATTAACTACCTATATAAAAAAAAAAATGTTAACATAATGTCACTTTTAAAATACGTTATAGTATATATATGTAAAATAAAAGTTTTAGTTGGGATATCTATAATTTATGTCAATCAAAAGCAATTATATTATACAATTAAATTAAATCAAGGATAATCGATAGTGACTTAATTAACTCCTCCATTATAAAAAAAAATAACATAATATGTTTTAATATTTAGTGAATTGAAATAATGTTATATTGTATTTACATATAAATATTTAAAAAATTTGAAATAATTCCAATCGTGTTATTAAAACTTTAAATTAATTAATTCATGTGTGGATGTAATTTTTGTGAATTTTAACCTATTAATGATTGAACAGTTGAGATGTTAACTTATTTTAATATAGTTTAGGATTTCAATAAATATACTATTTATTTTACAAACAATATAAAATTATCATTCAGATCTTGAAAATGTTCATAAATTGCATTATAATTTATAATTATCAATTATTATTCATCCTCTCATTTAGAAATAGCCACGGTTATTCTAATCAAATAATTTAAAACAAAAGAAATATCTAATGTACAATTTATAATTATTCCTTTATCACTAATATTAATTTTAGGTAAATAGGTATCTACTATCTACAATCTTATGTAATATAGCAGTTCAATATAGTTGTATAAACATATTAAAATGTTAAATTCTTAATCAGCATATTAAATCCACACATAAAATTAAAATTATTTTAATGAAGAAACAATGTTGAAAGTTGACTTTGTAACAGAAACTATTGTATTCACTAAAAACAACATGAATTCGATTATAATAAATTCAATTATTTGTGATCGAAGTTTATAACTAAATTCAATACATTGATTTAAATTTCAAAAATGTAAATTATGATAAATTATACCTACTTAACACTGAAACAAATACATATAACATTCATTACTTAAAATAATGTTATTAATTATTAGATATTTTATATTATGCACATATTGATCAGTTTAAATTAAATAGAAAATACATAAGAAAGTCATCATCAATTATATCACTGTGCTTAAAAATATTATATAATAATAGATTTAATTTTACATTGACTTTGTGTTCGTAAAGCTAAGAAAATGATTACCTACAATAATTTAATTTAAAATTTCTATTCAGGTTTACATTTTCAAAATATTTAGGGTATACATAATTATAGTACAAAAATCCAACATATTATACAAAGTAGAACAAATGATTGGTATGCTGGTATGTGGCCGGAAGAACTGCAGAGTTACATTATAGCAGGTACTTTATTTAAATTCGCAAAAGGTGAGTCATAGTTTAGAGATCTTTATAAAAATGAAAAGAATAAACATTTATGATCATAACGATTTACGATTTAATACAAATAAAAATACGTAAAATAATATTCGAGACACAGTATAATATAACCAAAATAGGTTATAAATATTGCTAAACGTATAATATACAGAGTGTAACAGTAAAGAAATCTTGACTGAAAAAAGTAATTAACTATGTTTTACTAACGCAGTAATAACTTGTATTCTTGTTAATATTAATTCATTTTTCAAACATAAAATCAACAATAATCATACCTACTAATTAAATTTTAAAAAAAAATAATTAAATCTATATTTGATTCGGATAAAATGTATTGGTCCTTGAAAAACTAAGAATTTTTTAAATAAAAACAAATAATCTTATTATTTTATACCCTACTAATTAATATACGCATTTTAAATATAAAAATTGTTTTTTTTTTTTAGAGTTGTACACGAGCACAGTAGTATCGTAGGCACTAGGCACTGTAGCTTAGTAGGATAATACGGTTTGCTTTTAAAAGTGTTATGATAAAATTTAGAAAGTGAAAAAGAGCTTAATTATGCTTGGTTTCGAGGGAAAAAAGTAATAGGTGAGCATATTATGCATGATAGACCACAAATATAGGTTTACTTTGAACTCTAGGTTCGTTTCGAATTAATGTTTATGTATTATAATAATATTATTATATTATAGTACTGTAAAAGTATAATAACGTGTAATACGACGAGATACAACACCTCTACTTCTTATGGGATGGTGAAAACGTGACGTGTGCTGTTGATTAGTATAATATTATACAACGATACATACCTAGTCACATGATCATAATTATAATTATATACCTCGTTAATTAGTTCTTCATCGTTTAGCCAGCTATAATAGAAAAAATATTATTTTGACCGGTGAACGAATGCCTACATAATATTTTTTGCATTTTTTTGATCGCATAAACCGCTCGCTGCAGGTAGCAAGAAAAGTAAAAACTCCCAAAAGTGTATTTTGGTATCAATAATGTGATTAATACTAGTGTCAAAGTTGATATACATTAATGATTGTATCATACATTAATATTATAGTATAATTATTATTATGAGCCAGTCGGTTTGCGAGCCTGTGACGAATGCCTTTAGCTTAGTGTACTTAGAATAAAACGTTGTATATATATTTTTGGTGCGTACTCGTATTGTGCGTGAGCAATGAGTGCACGCACAAATGGAATTTAATGATACGCCGACTTTACCAAAGTCATGAACAATAATAATATTATATGTTTATATACAAATTTCCAGAGATTATCGTCGTTTGCAGTGGCGAAATAATTTTATCATTAATAAATGTTCAGTCGTAATCAGTCGTCGTCACTCGTCGATCGTGATACTATACGATAAGATGCCGTAATAAGCTTATTTTGTTTTTAAATAATTAAAATATTTCTAAATTATATTTAGAAAATTGTTGGTGAGGTCTTTTGATTAACAATAAAATCAGATTAATAGCAGTTAAAATTCAACTGATCCTGGGATATGTATAGTAACCACGCTGTCCGCGTGCACGCTCCGCATAAGAAAGTCAATCGACTCGTAAAGCTGAGCGTATATACAATCGAGTATTCGTGTCTATAAACTAATCGGTTATCGTTAAAACTATGGAGAAAACTATTAAATTTATGACAAAACGTTTTAGAGCATATACATACTTACGCGCATACACTGTTTATAATTAGAATCGAAATGGGTTCAAACCAAAAAGTTAACTTACCTGGAAATTATAAAAAACTGTACTATAGCTTTTAACATAAGTCATTCATCAGGTACATGTTTAAATTTCCATAATTTATTATATGAATTTGATTTATTTCAAAAGTGCACGGTCTATATAGATAGACAGGATATATATATTTTTTTTTTATAATAAAAAGAGTAACTTTCTGAAAACAATATAACTTATGGTTTTTTCATATATAAACGATTTTTTCGTTTTTTTTTAAATGAAAACGACGATGGCCCGAAAAATGTATATTTTTTATCATAATTTTGCGACGTGTGATCGCAATGAATTAGAAACAACAAATATTTGTGAACCTAAATATTGTATTTAAGACTACATTAAATAACCGGTCTTCGCGTTTAAACGAACAATACTAGAACTCAATTAAAATAATATGTTTGAACTTTATAGGCACCTACATTCAATATGTATGTAAATATTATTACGACTGTATTTTTAATTGTGTCGATAAAATTCGTGAAAGTGCGAAAACCCGATTTCGTATAAAACTTGTCCGTATAATTAAATATATTTTATTCCAAGTGATTCAACTGTAAAATGGTAGACATTTTATTATTATTATTAGGTATACATTTATACATATAGCAAATTTAATATATTCAAATGAACTCTAATAATAGTTTTTTCATAGTTATATAAAAATAACCTTAGGTTTATATGTAGGTATGTCGTTTTAGATACCTATTGTACACAATATTATGTTATTATTAAACGCGAAGAGCAAATCGATATTTTATAATAATTCAGATCAATAAATTAGAAAATACAATATATAAAACATTATAATTATAATATATAATAAATTATTTATTGTAATTATGTCCATCGGATTTGATTAAGCGTTAGCTGATATCGACTGTGCTATGTATATTAAAAAAAAAATTAATATTCATAACCATATATAATAGCTTTTCGTGATTTTTGTCAAATTTCAACTTTTAGCATTATAGTACTGTACATCGGTGTATTACAATATTACCTATTCAATTTCTACATATATTTCTTGGAATTGGTATATCGCAATGTAATTATATTGAATTTCGATTCTATTACATATTGTGCACAATATCTGATGAAAACCGTCGACGAAGATTCGAAAGTGCGAAATAAAGTGTCTGGAGAAATTTGTTCGTAAACGAGTTAATTTTCAAATACATTTGTACGAAAAAAAACTAAATTATATAACTCGTAATATTTCCTTTAAACGATGACACCGATATAATACAAGTATAAGCACTTCAGGTCTTCAAACTAAATTTAACGTACAATACTTATATCTGCTGCATAGGTTTTACTATAAAAATATTATATACTTGTCGTTTTTCTCGAACACGGGGAAAACACAGTAATACAAATACATAATTTCGTGATTACAACCTCCAGTTGTAAACAGAACGGTAATTATTAATAATATGTATTACGACTGAAATGATATTTAAATATTTAAAATAGTTCTAATTCACTGCGGTGTATAAACGGCTGGGTCAATGAACGCCGCGGGTGGCGAAAAAAACTTCGTCGGCGTCATTGTAGATCCGTGATGACTAATATATAATGCCTCCTGCTCCGGAGATGTCGGAAATGCGAGTGCGGCTTTATCATCACGGGTATGCATACGCCTATACGATAATAATATGTAAGTACATGGGGGCCTTCCATAAACGCAAAAAGTGAAATGAAAACGTGAAAACGCGACTACTCTACAAACACACACAAATGTAAACAAACTCGCATAATACGAAGGCGAAACGATATTATAACTTTCTAACTGACGACCGATAGGCGCAAAAAATTACAGTCATCTATATGAATCGATAATAATATTATATTATATTACATATTATTGTTATTATTATTATTTTATTATTATGTGCAGCTTGTTTTCGGTTGTCTTATACGTAAATAGTGAAATACCTACAGGCGCCAATTATTATTTATATTATAGACAGCAACAGTTGAACGGGTACTCGCAAGCTACCTTCCGTTTCGCTCTGTCGATCTCAAATCTCCACGCCATCATGCCGAAAACCAATGATAATCATATGCTGAACGTGATTTTTGAATTTTTATCGTCTTTTACGTATTGATAACACATTTATACGAATATGGGACAACTTAAAAGAATTTTGGAAAACAATCTTCGGTAATTAAAATGTCTATAATGCAGGTGGTCGTAAACCTTTGAAAATAATGCGTACTACAATATTGTTGACTTGTTGAGTAACCTGTGATTTTTTATTTAATTTAATTTAATAAACCCTTATTGATTCAAATGTGTTGAATAGGTTCATGATAAATTGATGATTGGTTTCTAAGAAGTATACTTAGAAGTTCCTAATATAATTTTTTTATACATTTCCGACTCATCAATATAATGTCATAAATCATAATGTATGAATTAAAAATAAAATATCGATAAATTGACTTAAAACCATGCAAATTCACTGATCATATGCATCGTATTTAACATAATCTTACCATGTCAAAAAATATTAAAATGGTATGTTATTATTATTTGTAGAAAATGTGTTAAAAATCAAAATACATTACATTATAAACTTTTATCCTACAAAACTAAAATATTTTGTCGTATTCAAATGTGTTTATAACTTATTAGCATTGTCTTAAAACAACGGTGTCTCGTTTGCATATCATCCACCGTTAATAATTATATTATTGTCTTTAATAGCTGTACATGAACTTTACAATAATATAATCGGTCCATAATTACATGCCTGTTAGCAGACGCATACGAAGAAAACGCGCCACTCTTAGGTATATACTTAGTATATAATATGATATTCTACTATAACTATAATAAATAATATGTATATTTATGGTCTAAACACCCACTAATCACTTTTTCATATACGATCATTGGTTCCGGACTATCTAACGTAGAATATAAAATAAACAAAAACAAAAAATTTTAATTTATGTACGTTCCACGATTTTATTATGTAAAATTGATTTATTTTCTTCAGTAGGTAGGCAAATAGTGCTCGCTGCAAAGCTATAAAGCCGAACAATTGCCGTAAAAACGGAGTCTGTAGCACATTTGAATGAATCGTGTACGATAATAGTATGATAATAATACAAATAATACAATGTTGTATGGGTAAGCGTTATAAAATATTATATTATTGTAACAGTCGTTTATACATTTATTTATTACGTTCAACTCTTACACGCAATCGACCTACTGGACATCACAATCGTTATTCAATATGCAAAATTCTTTCCACTTTCAATAGTTGGCATCCTACCAATGTAACGATATTATTATCAACAGTTATCAACCGCAAGCCACTCTATGTATAACATAATACATAGGTATTTAAATTATAATAATATATCCATTGCGCACGTCATAATTATTATTAAAATCAAATTACCCTTATGCGCCGTGAGTGGAGAATACTCAAAAATATAATTACTTCTTTGAAATGTAGGCATGCATGTCATGGCTAATTAATTTTTAATCGGATTATTTTTTATACTAAACTGATAAAAGTGTTTCATGTTTTATAGTAACAAACCATATTTTGGTGTTGTAAAAATTTATGATTCCTAACAATATTAGAAACTTTAAATTTTTTTTATATTAATAAGGAAAAGGATTTAAACGTTGTAAAAAGAAAAAACATATTTTGAAATTTCAATTCTTAAGTTCATCTCCAAAAATAATAATATAATTTAACCGTCACCGACATATTATTATATATAACAGCGATATTGCGGTCAAGAGATGTTTAAATTATAAAATTAATAAGCATGACGTATAAAGAAAGAAATGGATTTTATTTTATTATTATAATTAAGCTATTGTGTGTTGAAAGTAAATAATGTACCTAACTATAATTAAGGCTTTAAACTAAAACAATGTTGCATACGTTTAAGAATAATATCAAACATATTTTGCATTTAAAATTAAACGTTTTAATTTTGAATAGGTGGCATGTACGAGCTATATAGTCATGAACTACAGTATATCAATATGTGTATACATGGTTGAATATGCTATTTGTTATTATGAAAACAAATGTGAGAATTTTTTTATAGGTACCTATAATTGCTTTAAAATTGTTGATTACCAGCTGACTCGTTAAGAGTCAAACATATTGCAAAAAAATATTAAATATTATCAGATATTACTTCTATAAATACGGGACTAGATACTTAAGATTTTAATGCGTTAACACGAAAACCATAATAAGTTTTGTCGATCCACATACATGAACAATGAGCATAGGGTTAAATACTGACAAAAATGTTTAACTGTTTGACATTTGCATACATATATTGGCTAGACGACTACGCATTCGGTCGGGTTTGTAAGTCAGCGAGTCAACAATAATAATAATAAAAATATTCTCTCTGGAATCGCCATCCGTTTAACGCTGCACCCATGATATTTAGGTATTTTTAATGATAGGTATGTATAGTCGATGCCGTTCGCCAGTGACCCCGTTGAATCTCAGTTGCTAATCAAAAAAAAAAAAAAAAATCGAACGACAAATTTAAATCAACAAAACGTGTCGGAATTCGAGTGTAAATTATACTTATAAATTACCCATACCTATAACGCCTACGACTCGCGTATCGATTATTTCTGACTGTCCTTAGACGAATTCTAAAATCATATCGGTTAAAACGATGACGATATGAGACGATGAACATGTAATAATTCTATAGATGTGTAATGTTTAAGTATAATAAAAATAAATAATATAACACATTCGGTGAGTATAATTTTTACTTTCTTCCGTCTGCATTGTGTGAAGGCGGAAGCGATATACAATACACTGCATGCGATATTATGATATTATACGTACTATAGCTGTCACAGCGCGATTGTGTTCCGGAAATTTCCTGAGACATAATATACAAGAAGAAAAAAATCTATTTTCTGTCCTGATATAATAATAATAATATTACAAAAATAATAACAGACGTGCGCAAGGTGGAGAAAACACATACATAATATTATATTATTATTATATATTACGGTCGTCTGTCTGCGGTCGCGACGTTTTCCCGATTATAGTATTTCAGTATTCTCCATTAAAAAAACCGAAAGAGACGAATTCAGAATCCAAAGGGAAACCTTTACATCACGCACGTTCGGTGGTCAAGTCGAGTCCATTTCGTAGCGCTGTTGGAGGTCACGGCCGGGTGAAAGTGAACGGGCCGAGATAGCAATGCTTTCTTCACACACACACGCACACGCTCACACGCAGCACCTTCCCTCCCCTCTACCCCCGAAAATTGTCGCCCCGCGAGTTCCGGTTAAAAGAAATACGGGAAAACATCGTCTCGTCTCCCGTGGACATTGTAGGCGCGCGCTTATTCGCCACACCTCGAACGACCGTCGTCGTTGACATTTGGATTTTCGCCGCACAGCGCACACATCATTAATATCGTTTTACGCACTCGGCACATTATATCGACATCGAAAAACCATTTGCGAAAGCTACGACGCAAACCTATAACAATTCTACAATTATTGGTGCACGGTGTCTGCATATGTTTAATGTATATAATATATAAATATGCACTGTGTACCTATACCGTAATAATAATTTATCATAATATACCGATTATACTGACGCGTAGTATATATTATATTGTTCACGCGATAGCTGCTATGGGTCCGAGTTTAAAACGTGATCGCTTCGAAAGTCATCGACAATTGTACAGCCGCCGCACACTCCTATTCCGAAGATGAGTCGACGATATTTATTTTTTTTTCTCGTCCAGAAAATAATAATGATATTTAAAACGGTGTACCTACAGACCGAACTGCAGTACACGTCGTATTGTAGTCGATTTCAGATTTTCGTCGCATTTGCAGGAACTATATTATACACTTTTCTCACGCCACCCACTATAATATATCATATTTTAAACATTTTCCGATGCGCCGCTGTCGTGACCATCGACATGATTATAACTTATAATTCGCTTTTTTTCGGTCGTTTCACACGCATGTATTAGGTATAATAGATAGTACCATACACGACGTGCTCCGCAGGTATAAGATAACGAGTTTTCGCGCGCAGCCGTCGTGGCGCCCGATACACAGACAACGTGTACGTCTTATAACATTGTTACAAGGTATTAAGTCTCGTCCGTCGTTATTAGACGATATATATAGATTTAATATGTAGCGACTCGATTAACCGGTGTACGTTTTGACCCGACCGGCTAATACGACGACTGACGATTATAATAATTGTTATTATAACAACTAATAATGGTTGTTATTAACACCATCGCCGCCGCCGCGTTTACTCGAATAATGATACACCGTTCTCGGTTAGGTCGGGTTAGATTCGGTCGATTTGTTTTTATTTGTACTGAAATTTTCGCACGCGCCTGACACAATAGAGAATAATATTTTGTTTCTGAAAAATAACACCTCGTTAATACACGGTTTCAGATGGAATGATAAGCGAATTGGCTTATGCATTTACGTAAACAAATTTGTTTTCCATAATTTAACGCGTCTTTTTCATAAAAAAAAAAAAAAAACGTTATCATAGCCGCTGATTGTGTATTTTGCGGTTCTACCACCAATCTTCTGTTTGGCTTCTTCTGTAACTTAGGACTAAGGAAAAGAATATTATTTTATGATTGTGAGACAATTATTTTAAATCTGTTTAAAAATATATCAATATAGGTGATCTGTGAATACAACCACAATTGACAAGAATAATATGATTGAAGGAAGAAGTCCATTTGCAACACCCTCATCTCTCATAAGTCATAAGTATAATTTTTAAATATATCTAGATATTCCAGATAAAAATTATTTTTGAATTAATAGGAGATTACGAAACCAGTTACTTTTAAGACATTATTTAAGGTTTTCGATTATAAAAAAGCATATTTTTCATAAATATGAGTTCACGTGTGAATTTAATTGAGTATGAAAACGTTTGCAATGACTATAACGGATAGTCGTTATAGTCTGTGTTTAATAGCTGTGATGCTTAGGTCTTTGCATAGAGCTTAATTGCTGATAATTTAACGTGGGGCACTTGTGATTAGCTGTAAAGTAATATTATAGTGCGTTTGTATATGTAGGATGATTTAACCCAAAGCTGAGTTAAGATTAAATAAACCTTAAAGAGAGAAAGAAAGGAGACTAGAGAGAAGAGAGGATTTATTGTATAAGTTAATCTTATTTTAAACATAAATAAAATAATTTCTTTCACACTGATATTTATAAATTACAAGAATGAAAAATAAATTTTCATATTCCTCATCTTAAAATAATTCTAATCTTTTTATATCTAATAAGTTTTTTCATATTATAATATATTGTTTTTAACCTACCCATAAAAATGTTTTCTTTTTATATTCATTTTTATTTCTATTTCTAATTAATATAAATAGGTGTTATAAACAACTTACTATATCTAGTATCCACTATTACACTTTGCTAAGAGGTTAGGCGTAGAGTGCTGTTAGATTTTTCCCATTTGCATTTATAATGACTTACCCATATTCATCGTTTAATTATATTAATAAACACTGTATTATTTAAAAAAAATTCGGTTTATTCGTTACGATTTAAATGTGATGTTAGGGAGAAGGAGTTCATATTGCATTTAAGTATGATTTGATAATGTTATGTCTTGATTATTTTTAAGAGAATAATCGTTTTAATTTTGTTGCTTCTGCCGTACTACTTATAATAATATTATAATGTATGGGAATTCCAATTATCGGCTATTCGCATACCGACGGATCTTACAAAAAGTAGGCACGGGACTACTAATATTATAATTTAGTACTATGTAGGCACGCATGCAGGGAAAGGTCAGGAGAAAACGTGGTTTCAAATAACGAAACGCATTCAAGTATTCGTTCGATCTGCCAAATTCGATGGAATCCGTTTCCGCGATTCTGCAAGAACTATTATAACACATTATAATAATATTATAGACGGTTGTCCGCGTTTCAGCAGCATCTTGCAGAACGAGTTATTATCAAACACGTTGGCACAGATGTTGGTAAAGGTGGCGGCGAGTAACGAAACCGATTTCAATGTATTATTATAATTTTATTTTTTACTCTAGAAGGCTATGTACTACACTGTTCGCTTTACAAACGCCACTTACACTTTACATATATGATACATTAATAAGGAAATTGAAAATTGAAAATAAATATTTCAATATTCATACTGTCAATTTTTTTGCCAAATATAATAATATTATACGAATATAATATCAGCTTGTATCAGTCGTATCCTGTAAGTATGGATTATGTGGTAAATGCCTCTCAACGTGTAGGACGCATTAAAGTATATTTTTTATTTATTATTTAAGTGATACTCGTCGCGTTAACCGACTTAACAAAACGACCGCACGCATGTCTGTGGGTCATATTCGTAAAACGTTTATAAACATTACAGCGATGTGTCGACAGTGAGTTATTCCACTTCGGGTCATCGTCGTTAGTATCTCGTTTTCTATTTGCGATTTCCGTTTAAATCGCTTTGACGGTTGCCGCCACGCGACTATAATTTTTTTTTTTATTCTGTTGTAAACCATTAATGATATTCCTATAATGTTATACGCATAGGTACATACTAACACTAACTCGGCAAGAGTACCTACCCGTAAAGTTATGTTCTGTATACGAGTATACGATATATTATTTTTATCATAATATGATGCACTATAATTGAGAACGGTTGCTAAGCTAATATAGAATTTAAATATGGTTACAAATTAGTGGGTTGTTGGATAATAACCAATAATTAGAATGAACTTAAACCATTTAACCATATATATTATGACTGATTGTGTCCACATATAATATTTCTTCGGAGTCTCGTCTTGTAGAATTTTTGATACCAAGTCAAAAGAAAACTTTGATGATATTATCGAATATTAAATTGTCCTAAAACAAACAATTTACTCTTCGACGATAAATAGATTTATATAGTATATAAAGGAGTAAAAAAAAAAATTTTTCTTCTAAGTATCCGTCCGAGTCTACTATACTGACACAATATTTTACGGCACCTATATACGCGTATTGTTAACGATTACGGCGACGTATTGAGTAATAATATTACAATGATATTGTATCTGTAAAAAATATAAAAACGTATGGTCTCGCGGCCGACACGAGAGACTCTGAGGACGTATAGTTTTTAGTATTAGTATTTAATCTATTCTGTGGTATAGTTTCGTCGAACGTGATGTGTCTCGACAGTCCATGCATCGTATACACTACGTATACCGTTGTCGTAATCATCGTCGTTGTCTACGTATAATTATACGTCTATCGTAAACGATCAAATATTGTTTCGTCGTGTCGTGCGAATAATAATACAATAATAAAATTATAATAGTTATACGATTATATATTTTGTGCGCACGGGCAGAACGAAAGGGAAAACAAACGGATTAGTCGGCGACGATAGACGTGCAGGACGAACGGGCGGACGTCGTCGATTATGATTTCGACTTTTTTTTCTTCTTATTTCCGTTTTATAATCATTACCTCCGCATTCCGTTCTCGCAGTGTTATGTGTCGGAAAAGCGATTGGCGACGAAAAGAGACGGGAAAATGAAATAATAATAATAAAAAAAAAAAAATACGAAACAAAAAAAGGTAATCGAATAACGACGAGCAGTAGAGACCATGATATTAACGAAATTAAAGCGAGTCGTTTTTACGAACATGATATGATATACATACCTCGGTAAATGCACACAATAATATTGCGGTTATAATAATAATATTAACGTGTGGGTACCTATATAATATAACAAATATTATATATGAACGATATAGCTATGACTTTCTTCCGCGAGCACGACGCTGTCCAAACAATGATAATATCGTTGCCAAACTAGGCAGAACGATATTTGTTTGTACAAAAGGGTGTGCGATGGTGTGTGTGTGTGTGTGTGTGTGTGTGTGTGTGTGTGTATATCTGCACTCGGCTTTCACTCTGGCGGCTCGCGTATACCTACACAATATAAAATATAATATAATAACATATATTACTCACGTGTGTGCACATATCACGAGCGGGTGCGTGTACGTGCGTGTGAGAGACTTGGGTAAACTCTACGGTGGCGACTAGACGCTCACTCCTCCGGTAAGTGCGTATCGGTGATCATATTATTATATATATACGTATAATGGTAATATATATATATAAGTAACCGTGTGTTATAGACGGCGGCGCAGTGTACCTACTGCGTATCTATATCCATCTATATGCGCCTTTCTCTCGGTCCTCGGCGCACTTTCCAACTGCAGCACACCATGATGCAATACTTGTATTTATTGTGTATATACATTAGATACACTTATATGAATTTCCGTGATCATGAATGGTGCGTGTATACGCTGCGGCGACTGAAATTTGTACGGAATTTTATATTTCGTCCCCTTCATTTTCCCCGCATCCTCAGGGTGGTTTTGTTTACTATATAGTGTGTGACGCTCACATGCAAGCACGGTCGTATTATTCGTGACGATCATTTTCCTCGTGTATTACTGCAATATAATATCATATCGTGGGCGACTCGTGTGCTTGTCGCGAAACAAAAAATCTTTCGAAAATTGTATGTACCTATATACGATCCCGCGGCAGATAATCGGTTTTCTTGATTTATTCACAAAGTAGATACTTACCTAGATAATCGAAATTTATTTCGTGAATCACCCCGGTCAAAGGATTGTAATGTATAAGTGCTGATGTACTGTACATAGTATAAAATATAAATCGTGGTTACGTGGCTTTTCATTATAATAATGACGACATCCCAAAACCAGACGAGGACCGCCTACCGTGGGTTCAATCGACCGATAACCATAGTCCGTATATACATGGAGTGATTATGATTTAAAATTAATATCACAAATACGAGTTTCTCATTAAATCGGGTGTATACGGTATACTCCAATATTATGTTTGTGTAATGTACGCTATTACCATAATAGATTATAAAAATAATTCAGATCTAAATTTTGCGAATATTTTTTTTAAATTTGATTTCCGCCAATGACCGCACCGCGTATGTATATCTATAGAAAATATTATACGCGAATCGAAATCTTTATTCGTACAGATCACGGCCATGGAAGTTGGCACTCGTTTTAAAGGTCATGACTTGGCGCAGTACTCGTCGTCCTATTATTATTATCCTGATCATGTGCGCTATCTTAAAGAATATATAATATAGTTATATGTATTTTTATTTTTTCATAGCCGTATCCGTAAAACTATACAACGCGTTCGACGACCGTACACCCATTATGATGGCTCTAATGACGGGCGCTGCGTAAATAACACTTTCCAACGGCAATCGTATTATTATTATTGTCGGTATCTATGCATGCGCGGGCGTCTTCTAATAGAATTTCTAGTCTATTCGGCGGTGGTGAACTCTCGTTAATGCGTGAGAATCAGTTCGCATACTATACATATAATAATGATATATCATTGCTCTATTATTACTTCCTCATCCGATAGAAATTCATATTAAAAACTAAAAGATTAAACACTATTAAATTATGGGGTAATTAAAACACTACGCTACACAGTATGCGTCTCGGAGAGTACCAACTCGCGAGAATTAATTATTATTTGCTTTATAGGGTTCTAAAAAAATGCTGCCACGATACGTGTACCTACCTACGTTTTTTAAAAAAAAATTAACCCAATCGGTCCATTCGTTTTTAATGTCCTTAACAACGAACAGAATGCATGTATATATAATAGAGGTCTGCCGTTGTGCCTAAATCAGAAATATAGATGAGATTTGTATCATACACAACTGAATTATCACATCTCTGGGACTCTGGATGCCTTATCTGTCAATAAACATAAATTAATTAAAATTATTTGAAATGCCATAAAAAAAAAAATCAAACATTGTAATATCAACCAGACATAGAAACACAGCAACTATCTGCCATGAGCTCTAATGAAACATGAAACGTCTAAAGACTAGAGAGTATAAGCTATAAAAGTATTATATAAAATATGTATATTATATTTAAGTATGTAAAAAAGGGCTCAGTCCGCAAAAAATATATAAAATAAAATGATGTTACAGCTTAGTTTTTAAGAATAAAAATGTTATCGAATAAATAATTTATATTTATTGTTGAACTTCGTCGTCTCATTAGTTTGATTTTATCGGTTATTTATTACTGACTGTGAATTTGTAGTTTATGCCTATCTACCATTTGAATTCAGCTAAACGTCTGTTTAATACTACTTTGTTGTCGTAATTAATTCATAATTCTCCATAATTGAAAATTCATTCTTATTTTTTTAAGTACACATAGTACTTGACTGGTCATTTTTTTATGCTAAAACGAATGAGCATATTAATAGGTGATCATTTTCAGCGCATGAACGTACAACTAGCCCTGCAGCATCTAATATAACATTATTTACGCATATGCGTCTCGGAAATACTTTCGATATTCACATTGCAGAAAGGTAAAAAGAAAACACAGTACACACAATGTCTGTTACACTACGTACGTATAATATAATAATGTATACCCATCCATCGTCATTATTGGTCAGTGCGCAGCTATACGTTTCTATAATGCGTACAGTATGAACCTGCACGCCCTCCCGCCTATATACCTGTCTGTACATTATCCTATTCTCGTCGGCTATATCCATATATACACACTTGTCCCGGCAAAGCACTTGGGCTTAACGCTGCGCGGCCTCATAGAAACTAGATATCCGATCGTCGACGTGCGCCTATATAATAATGTGAATAAAATAATCTAATCACTTCTACGATCGGTCCGTTTTACTTTCTCCGCCGACAAAACGGATGTGGGTAAAATACCACGATGATGAGAACAGCGGCGCAGGACGGTCTCCTGGATATTTAGCTCCGGTGATGGGCTCGGCGATGAGTTCGACGGACGCGTGAACCGGACGTTGAAATCGCCGCCTGTTACAGACGTTTAAACGAAAGAAACAAAAAAAAAGAAAACCCGCCCAATTATGCATAATATAATATATGATTATCGCGGCGTTATACGATCTCCGTTCAAGCCGTTATTACAGCTACTACTGTCATTGCGTAACGTCGAGTACATCGATACGACCGGGGTCCACGAGAAAGTCTGATTGGAAAGACGACCGTTCGGGAAAGTCTGCAGCGAGCAGCGCGCTGTACGTCGTGTTGCACAAGTCGCGGTATAATATTCTACGCACATATTATACGCGTATGTGTATGTATAGCAGTTTTGTCTTCTGAGAGCTTTCGTATGATATCGAATGTATTTGCAGTCACTGTACAGTGTGGTGGTCGCGTGAAACCGACGTTCGAAACCTTGACCTGGTTATGGGTCACGGTCTCCGGACGAGCGAAGGTCAGGATCGCCGCCCGCGCGTACACTATTTCTACGCGGACAGCTACGGCGGAAGTGGCGGCGACAATGTTATTATTACACTATTATATACTTTATATACCTATATATAATGTGATGTATTTCATAACCGATTAGCGTGGTAGATAACTTCGGCGCCTCCGACTCGGTGACCGACGGCGATTACAGCACTCGTACATTATTATCTTAACTACTTTACATCATGACGTGCTCGTAGTATTTATCTAATTATTATTATTATTCTTTTTTTTTTGGTTGTACTACGGTTTAGTTAGAGCTCTAACTGTTGTAAACGGAATACTGGCCGTATACGATTTGCAGTTACCTGACAAATTACCTCTAATAATATTCGACGTTTCAGAATTGACCGTTCGGGGTTGTGTTGCATAATATTATCGTCTTCGTTCGTCGACTTGACAATAATATACTCACAATCAGAGACGAATTCAAAAATTTGACGCCCAGGTGCCACTACATAATGAGCGCGTCGGACCTTACTTTTCGGTGACCACTCATTATCATAATCCTTTTTAGAACAAAAGTAAAATAGATATTAACCAATTTATGTTATTTTTCATTTTTATTAACAGAAGATGGGTCGTGTAAAAATCTAATGCCACCCCTATAAAAATGCCGCCAGGGGCGATCGCCCTTTCTAGCCCCCCTCTCTTAAATACTTCACTGCCCACAATGATGAAAGATTTTCGGCGAAAGCGACTACCGTTTTGTGTAACTGCATCGGAAATCATTTTTCACACGGATCGCCTAGATATCGTAGCCAACTGCGTTTTACACACATGTGATATGTGGGCCAGACAACTTGGGCGAGGACGTGATGAACATTAATTTGTGGTGATACCCTCCGGTTCGGCCCGCGCGTGTTATTAGTCTAAATATTATTATTCATAGTCCGTTGTCCCGATCGTCGAGTTACTCGTCGTCGGCTGACCATCCAATTATATTATTATACGTTGCGTACTTACGTTATTATTTATTTCGACGTTCTTCCAGTTATACTATAGGTGTGTATCATAATATGTGGGTATTCGACGACGGACACACGTGAATACCGTGCACTAGGTACTACGGTACTACGGTAGGTATAAAGGTACCAGCTATAGGTATCCAAACCGAAGGTATTTTAATAATTGTTGGTACTTGAAAACTTAGACGACCTAATCATAATAATCATTATAATCGTAAAATAAAACATGTATTTATATATACACAAATGCATACTACACATACGTATACTTGAGTCCGAGATAAATTACTAAATATAACATAATATGTATAACGAGTTACATTTTTTTCCATCATAACATGATGTTACGATTGTTACTAATTTATTATTCAATACATTTTACAGTCACATTTTCCTAATAATATTATACCCGTATAGAGTTAAATATTTCTACAAAATATTATCTTTATAGAAAAAAATAACTGTAATCGAAAATATGTATTATTATTTATTTATGTTATATATTATGTATAATATGCTGTTGGAGGTATTGAATTAATTATTTCTATATAAATAGAAATAAAAATGTTTATAATACTTACTGGTATAGGTATTATTATAGTTAAGTATTCAGATGAGGCTGTAGTATCATCTCGAGCAATACGGAGTGTGTGTGTGTATAAAATAGTATTTTAATGTTCTAAGAATGTTATTTTTATCATGATTTTCCGGTTTTACATTTACGTGACATCGCTACAGTTATAAATCACAAACGGAAAGGAAGTTGTCACTGTGTAGTTAAATAATAACACTGTGCCTTGTTTGAGTGCCTACGAAATCGTAAATATTTCAGTACGCGGTGTAGTGCG
Source organism: Aphis craccivora (assembly GCA_009835225.1). NCBI lineage: Eukaryota > Metazoa > Arthropoda > Insecta > Hemiptera > Aphididae > Aphis > Aphis craccivora. Next base: position 53,427 of record VUJU01000358.1, on the reverse strand, counting down.
CAATGCGCATCATGATATTATTTTACGTAGACTTATACAATAATTATAGAAAATAGGAAATACTACAGAAATCCAAATAGAAATTTTTCGAACCGAAGATATTATATTCATTAATAATAATTGTTCATTTGGTAAAATAAAACTCAACATCAAACTGGTTCATAAGGAAATTTAAGTTTTAAAGGTTATCATAAAACACTGTCCAGACGTCTTTTCTTGTAATGTCAGATGTCCGATTATTACTGGTATTGTACATATTCAGTGGCGGATCTGGGATTTTGTTTTGGATGGAGCCCAATATTTTTTACATTAGTACAAATTCAGAAATCTTAATTTTTTGTAATTATAAGTTTTATATTACAATTATATTCTTACACATTTTGTGGGCCAAGGGGGGCAAGCTCCTCTGGTCCCCTCCTTAAATCCGCCACTGTACATATTTTATTTTTATACGCCATATTATTTTTCAATTCTATGAGACCTGACTCAAATGTCTGATTTAAAATAAGAATTGTCTGTTTTATTTCAGAATAATTTTATGTTTATTATTTACTTTCTTTATTAATATTCGTTCAATTTAGTACCAAGTACCTACACCTGAAATGTTTTAAATACATTTTTATACTTCACACGAGTTATACATTTATGATAATTTAAACTTAAACTCGTGCCCGTGAATTTATCTAATTAATATTATTTAATCAGAAAAAAAAGAAAATTATACCAGATATCGATTAAAATGTATTATAGATAAATATATTGTTAAATTAATTTCCAAAAAAATATATTCTGTTTTTTAATCGAAAATAACCATATTTATAATGATATCATATAATTTAATTTATTTACTTAGTTCTGTATCTATTATTTCCTTATATTATTCATGCTTAATAATTTGGCTATTCTGTGTTTCTGATCATAAACTAATTTAAATATACACATTGTAAATAAAGAGTGGATGACTATAATAAAATAATATGGTCATGGCTTACCTTACTAACCGATCATTATCTTGACAGAAAAAAACGAGGACTAACGATCATATCTTTAATTTTATTCAAGAATAATGACGCACTTTCTTTATTTAAAATTATTGATATTTTTATACGATACCTACGCTATAATATCGTCAGTAAAAGAAAGATTTGAATTGTTAGAAAATATTGATTATTTTAGTGATATAACAAATCATTTTTAATCATAATACTAAGCGTCTGGCGTCTGAAAATGAATCTTGAATGGAAAATAAAAAAAAAAATTGAAAATCGGTTATTTTCAACTTATTAAAAAAAAAAATACTTTATCCTGGAAATGTTATATAGGTACATAGTAAAGTTACATAGAATATCTTGTTATTTGTTGAATTGTCGTAGGAAATTAAAATGATCTCAATATCATGTCGATAGGTCAACGCACATTATTGGATATAGTTTGATTTATTTAAATTATTATAACTGTACAATTGCTTTGTTAACATGCAAATATTATTCATAATCATTGTATTATTATTATTGTTATTATTATTGTCATTACTATTATTATTGTTATAACATAATATTATATTGTATATTATATGTAGTACATCACGTAAGTGAAGTATATAAATTGATTTTTTTTCACTTGAATGGAAAACATGATGGCCTATTACGAATAGGCGCGAATAAAAAAACGTTTCGTGTGTGAATAGACGATTATTTTTATTATTATTATTTCAATGCCTACATTTTTACAGTAATATCATCGAGTCGGTTATAATTGAATGGACAGAAAATATTTTTGCGAGAAATCTAGACGCGTTGCTATGACAGAACAGTGGATTCGTTGTTATGCGTGTAGGTAGTATACTAGTATTATATTAGTCTTCGTCTTTAAACGGAGAAATCTAGAAAATGCCTATCGATCAGTTTTAAAGTGATAATTAGTAAATAACACTATATACTAGCTGCCGTAATATTATATACTAGAGTAGTCAGTACATGTACATAGTACATACGGTGTTGTGAATGAAACTGGATTGTCAGTACCATAATATCACAAATTTCTCAGTTTGCGATTTATAAAACGGTTGTAGGTTGCAGCGATAGTCTACTCGGCGACAAAATATAATATAATATGTAATATTTATGATGGTAAAATATATAAAACATTATCGTTTTTATTGGTATCGAAATCGTTATTTTATCACACTCGTCTACTATTCCATTATGACTATTTGACTTTGATATACTTTATATACTTAGATCGATTCAAATATATCTATAAGAAAAATGTATTAATGAACTATTGCTTTCAGGTTGGTAGATAATGGTTTGGTGTTGCACCAGAAGGCGATAACCGGCTGTAATATAATAATATTTACGACGAAAATTATAATAAAAGCCAGCGACAGTTAAATTATTATTGTCATATTATCCTATCGTGACACTTACCCTTTTCGTTGTTAAACAAATAAAATAGATTTAAATGACTCGAATGAATTGACAATTTTCGTATAACTGACACTGTAATGAAATACACTGTTGGAAATTAATTGACTTTTGAATACAGATGATGGTAAGTGGGATATACAATAGCACATATTATAATATTGTGGTATTATAATATGTTGGCATGATATTAATAGTTAAATCAACTCTTATAAAAACTGGGCAATTGTATATGGTTCATCATTAATAAAAGATGACTTAAATATGTGTCGCAAAGAAATTGAAAGTGTATTATGGAAAATTTAAAATTTCGATGAAAAAAAAAAATTAGAAAAACAACCTTTTTAGTTACGATAAACTAAAAATTATTTATTAATTAATCATTAGATTTACAAATATTATGTATTTTATAAGCATTTAACCAATGAATACGTATTTATTGGACGATTGTAATTTATACAATCTATGATTAAGGTAATTTAATGAGTGGCTAAATTATCTTAATTATATTTTAAAATATTTTAACTAATTTAAATATTATTTTAAAACTCAAATGCAGTTGAAATTTCAATTTTCAAATAATATTATGTTTTAATTTATTAAAAATAAGAAATATTTTTATTTGAGTAGTCCTTAAAGCTAACACTTATTTGTAATTATATTGCTATCGTTATAATATTTATTTATTATAATATAACATGTAGTTATATAGTTATAATTATATTTTCAAGTTCATTAAAAAAAAAAAAATGTAGATATTTATAATTAATTTTGGTGAATTTAAATAGTTTTTAAATATTTCTAAAAAGACAAAGACTAGTATTGGGATTGTTTTAAAATTAAAATTAATATTTCAATAATTGTGTTAAGTCTTATGTCGATGTTAAACAGAAGTTTTAAAACCAAAAAATAATTATATATACAATATTTTAAATTTTTTAGTATGACATTAGGTAGGTATATTTTAAGTATTTTTTTATAGATAAAAACTAAATGATACCTTAAACACAATGTTTATAATAAGATACTACGGTGATGCCGAATACGATAGTATAATATAATAATATAATGTGTTATTAAATAGCTATGTTTAGTAATTCGATTAGAATGATATTATATGCTTAGAATTACAGGGTTATTAAATTATGCACAATATGATATTATACTATCGTTATTATGCGATCGAACAGACAATAATTGGACGTAGAAAAAATAAAAACAAAACCGAACTAACTGTAGACAAATAGGTATTATTATTATGTGATTATACAAGAACACACACTGCGATTTAACTACTGCACCGTTTGTCGATCCGTCCGCTACACCAGCTGTGCGTAGATTCTAGCCACGCGTAGATCTTTCACGCCGAGTGCCCGCGCTTATGATCGTAGAAAAAAATCAAAACCGAAAAATAAAACCGAAGAAAAAAAACGAAACGAAAATGTCGTAGAGATACAGTCCCGCGGACTCGAGCTTGCCGTCCGGCGCGCGGTCATAGACTCGTGTTTGCTGCGCGTGTATGGGATAAAAGAGAAAGACGAGAAAAATAGATAGGAAAACGAAAAGCATACGGAAAGAAAGACACACGAAGCTTATATTATTATTATTATTTTCATCATTGCCGTCGTTGTACATCCGTTTCTGAACACGAACCCTATATCGGCCAAGGTTGACACAGTCCGGCCGACGAGTCCAGACGGCCCATCGTATAGTGGTGTGCGTGTACCCCCGCCGGAGTCTCCGTCACTGACTCGGTCCGATCGCTCGGCGGCAGCGGCGGCGGCGGCGGCTGGCCGGCACCCCACCAACTCGTCGGTGGCGGTGGCGCGCCGATCGAATAACAGGCGGAAACGCATTCGAATAAAAGACAACTGACTCTGCAAACGATAGATCAGTGTAGTCGCTTTTGTTCAGTGGTGAAGAGGTACACAGCAGTACAACACTCGCACATCACATCAAATTATCGCAATAGCAGCGATAAAAAAAAATTAAAATTAATATTTCTTACTCAAACACTCGACGTACAAAATGATGAGCAAATTTGCAGTGGCATGCCTGTTCTTGGTGGCAGCGCAAGCCGTATACGGACACCCAACCGCCGATGAAACTCCAGCCGCCCCCGTTGCCGACGAGGCATCCGGTCTGGAAAAGGTGTACAAGGTAATGCAGGATTGCTCCGAAAAGAACATGGCCACGTGCTTGAAAATGCGAGCTTTGCAATACGTAGACCGGGCGTTGCGCAAGACCGACAGCATCGACGTTTTCGAAGGCATTTCGTTGGTTAAGTCCGAATCCGTCGAGTCCAGCCGAGGCTTGAACGGCCGATCGCTCGCCGAATCCGAACTCGAAGAAGCACAGCCCAAGGACGATGACGAGAAAGATACCCAAGTCGAGAACCTCTTGTTGGATCGCGTCGCCCGTTTCTTGGAAAGCCACACCCTTCAACTCAAGGTCCCAGAATCGTCCATCTCTGGCATGAGGAGATCCCTCGATGAAGGTAATAAATATTTATTTCTTTTCGTTTACCGTTATAAATGACTATTTTACCACTGTATAACCTGGTTAACCTTGATCAGAAAGGTCACTTAACCAGATTTTACAATGGAATTATCTCAACGTATACATGCCATACTTATTATAGTAACACTCGCTGATCTAAAATCATATTTTAATTTAACAATTTCCAAATTTTTCGAAATTATGTTATATTATTTACTACTCTATGCTTTTATGACGATGTCTTTAAGAAAAATGTAAGTAGGTAATTATATAATTTACGCATGTACGTCAACACAATTTTCTGACTATACGTCCATCTCAGTTATAACTGTATATAACTTACTCAACAATTCGATAACTCGATTTAAATTTTTTTCCGTTAAAAACTAGTTTGTTTTAATCATTCTAACGTACATATAATATTGTAAATTTAAACACTATTTTTTTATCTTTTTTGTCCTGTTTTGGGATCTATCTGACTTGTTTCTCTGTCTATCTGTGTCTGATGATGAACATATAGCTTGCTGGCTAACGTTAACTTAACCTTACGGTCACCGTCGTTTGGTATAATACACGCCGTATATTATACACATCACAATACGCGGACCCCGCGGTACCGCGCACGCGTTCCAAGTGTTCTGTCTGTCATCGGGCCAAGATTTTTGCCTCGGGCCTGACTATAACCGCGGCGTATAATACGATATTATATACAAATTACATACCCGTCGACAGGCGCACATAAAAATAATAATAATGAAACGCTAAATCCGTTCGGGTCGCACACCATTGCCCAGCGTCGTAATACAATATAAATATGTATGTTACGGACCCGTCGGGTGCGGCCACACGGTCGCCGGTGGCCCGAAAACCCAAATATTGCGCCGCTAGGGGGGCCCTCAGTGGGCGTGACGGTGTCATCGTAGCCGGAGAAAGCCGTTTGATCCTTTCACTGGAATATCGTTCAGATAATATTATATCACCCAGCGGGCTCGAGACTTAAAAGTTCCGACCGTTTTCGGACAGCTGTTTTTTTTATCTCTTGGTCTATATGCATACAACCCTATTCCATTCGACTGTAGATTAACGCTAATATTTATATTTACGATTTATTTTTTTTTCGCAGCCCGTGGCAAGAAGAAGAAGCACCAAAAGATGTTGATGCCATTGTTGATGCTCTTGAAGATGAAAGCCATCGCCCTTGTCCCATTGGCTATTGGTGCTCTTGCTTTGTTGGCATTCAAGGCTCTCGTCGTCGGTAAGCTCGCCCTTGTCTTGGCCGTCATCATCGGAATCCAAAAATTGTTGGCCAACAGCAAGAGCCAACAATCCTACGAAGTAGTGTCTCACCCACACTACACCGAAGAACACGGACACCACACTGGATACAGACGATCCCTAGAAGGACAGAACGCCCAAGACATGGCGTACCGTGGTCAACACTAATTCCACTATCTCCAAAAAACCATCCCCCTCTATAGCGTGCTCCCCCTTAGTTAATATCACCCTCGCTCCCTTTGCTCCACGTTGCCATTACCCAACGGGGAGATATTTATTTGTAAATAGTTTGAAAAATAATATTCCCCCCCATAGGAACGAAATAATTTATTTTAATTTTAATTTTTTTTTTATAATATATTTATATATTTTTACAAATTCTGATCGTATTCTACTGTGCAATTCACTTTTTCTTTTCTCTATCTCACCCTCACCGTCATTGATAAACGTACTTTTCCGCCTGCGTTTACAAATCGATTTTCTCGCGAACTTGTATACAAATATGTATATTATATTATTATATTATTATACTACGAGTATAATATATACAATTATATATATATATATATGTGTGTATACATATCCACAGCCACGTGTAATAGCATTATACGACATCCGTACACTGGAAGCGACTAAACTATATGACGGCGGTCAATAACGGGTTCTGCTTAATCACTTCGGGACAATGATCGCACACAACACATATAACAAAACGTTTTACTACCATATACACAACTATATATATACGATTATTATTTACCCCGGGCGGTCGGTTAAAAATACAGAAGTTAACCTAGTGACACACACACATATACACACACACATACACTCTCGAGTACTACATATTATACTACTATATGTGTGTGTGCATGTGAGAGTGTGTTCGCCGCTCGTGTGGAGATATAGGTCGGCCGGAGGAGAGAAGAAGAATTATTACAAAAAAAAAAAAACAACTATTTCCAAAACTGGTTTTGTCTATAATAAATACGAATAGAAATTGTTAGAAATCTATTCTTTCTATACTAATCACGATCACCACAACCTTTCGCCATCACTAACGATAACCACGATCACACACACCGGCTTCAGCATCAAAACTTTGACCTTATCTATACGAGACACCGACCAACGACTAAAAAAGTGACCATACGCTTAGGACTAGTATTTACTTCTTCTTGTGTGTGTAAAATAATAATAATAATATTATTATTATTATACTCACATATACACACTCACTCACTGAAAACTGGCACGATGACTTACTCGGCTGCTGTGGCTCTTCCCGATCATACAAACCCGTACATACCAATATAAAACCGACCGTTGGCTTAAGACTACTTTTCACTTGACCGGAAACATTGTTGATCCCAAACTATAATATTTTATTGCATGGTTTATTTTTATTATATGTTGTTATGTTGTGTCATTTTTTTATACCATTATTATGTTATACTTTTTGTTTGTACATCCAAGACTTATCTATTTATTAAGTACTTTAATAAAACCGATTTGTTTATAATAAATCCACTTTTTTTTCTAAGCTCTGTTTGACTCGCCTTGACTTGACTCTATTTTACTTAACCAGACTTGACATTACTTACTCGAATGTGCCATCGTCCACCTCCTCTCAAATAATATATAATTATCATTGTTCTTGTTATCCACCTAAAGAAATAAATACATTATACCGACTGTTATTAATTTATGCAACTTTTAAATATTATTATTTATTTGTTTTTTATTTAATGAAATAAACTTATCAGAGATTCATTTTTAAAACGATTTTTATTGTTTTTTCACTTCCATTGTATTCCAATAACTCCTAATAAACTGCTAAGGTATTTAATACTAGACTTGTTAAATAAATAAAATATATTATTTAGATAATCTGTACAATTTTAAGATCGTTAACGGAAAAAAAAACCTTGGTGTGTCAAATAAGTGTGATAAATATATGCGTAAGTACGCTTGATTTGTTTCCAAAAACCGGTTTAGCGTTCCATACGATGTTAATGAATTCAGAAACATATAATTTTATTTTTTTATCAATGGTCAACACAAATTACTATGAGAATCAACACTAATTGATATATATATATTAGTGAAACTTTAGCTACACTATTTATGTAATGTAATATAAATTATATATAAATATTTGGGGCTGCTGGCTATATAGTTCCTTTCCCATTTATAAAAAAAAGAAATCTGATTGCCGTGAATGAAAAATAAAATCGTGTTTCAGTGTACTTGCTTACACTTACTGTACACGCACACTTGCACAAAAATATCATGGTCGTGTTTTTGATAAATTCATCGTGTGAATTACAGCTTATTCGTTGACGAGATACTACACGATTTTTTTGTTTATTTAACCACATTAGTATGTGTTTAGCATAAAACGTAAAAGTTTAGATAAGAGTCGTGTGAGCTACAATTATAGATTGTAATATTTTCTATTGAATATAACGTGACTCTTCACTTTTTGTTGTTGAAGTTTTAATTGCCATTGGATTTTAATTTATGTGACAGAATATTTCAAGTTAAAAAAAAAAAATATCTTTTACATTTTAATTGTAAACGAGTCAAGCATATTAATAATACGGTCATATTGATGTAGGCGTTAAAAGCAAACTTCTCATTTGTAAGAAATGTACAGACTTTTATAAATAAATTGACCAAAGAACAATGCACCGATAATATTATAATTTTTAAATAATAACATCCCACGATTTAAGATTATATCAGTTCGTTAATTCGTGTAACAAAATAATGAATACTGTTACGGACAATAAATTTAAAGTTAACATTATACTTGCACGACTACTATAATGGATGCCTACATCAATTTATTCGTGTTATTAGACTAGGTAGCTAATAAAATATTATTGTGCTGGTCACTTAAGCAGTATACCCGATTCTCGCGTTCGAAAATGTTCGATATGCTTATTAAATAAAAACAATACGATATCGTTCATATTTTATATTATTCGAAGAAAACTTATTCGTCGTGTTAAATAAGTGTTTTCTCAGCGAAGCGTAGAAACTGTAGATTTCTAAAGTAAATTCATGCCAGATTTATTTCAGATTGGTATTTTTACTCGATCATCTAAATACACTATCATTTTTTTTTTTAAGCACGACTTTTGTACAGTTGATTTGACACATGTAAGTTCAAACTCGTACAATAAGTAATAGTCGTCCTATATAAAGCTACAATTTCTAAGCACCGTTTTGATTGCTTCGGAGTTAATTACAGACCCTGAAATTTAGAAAGTGCCCGATCAATCTAATTATTACGAGAAGAAAAATCTAAATCATTCGACAATAACAGCCGGGAGGGGGATACGTGCGCAGGTTAGTACATGATAATAATTAAATATATATTATATATATACATATATATATACATGTGGTATGTAAAGCCGTTAACCTCAACTTTGTACTGTACGTCATAGTGTGGCGAAGATTAATATTAGATCAGACTTATAATCTATTCATACGAGCACCGATTACCGATATAAGGCCGAGTTTAGTCCGATACGGTAAACCATTGACGGACACACGCGTAATACGTTTAGGAGAGGAAATAAAATCAAAACCTGTTCAAGACCCCAAAACACTCGCCCGAAATAATATTACTATTATAAAGCCAGCGGCGTTTTTATAGAACTACGATACTGAGAATAATAATAATAACATATAGGTACTCGTATCAATATGTATACAGTGTATGCGTTATACGCGACACAACGTTCACTATATTATAATACATAATATTAATATATATGTGTAAAGTGCTATCGGGTGCCGTATAATAATTATAATATCCTTCTCCTATCCTGTATGTCAACCAAATATCGTACAGTAAGTCTTGTACAATAGTGTTGTTGTACAAACGCCTGGTGTGTAGGTAAAAATTAAATTCTATTTTATGAGGCTCTGACAATTATTGCGGCCGCAACGGTAATATTATTGTTATAACCATATTTACCATAGACCATACTCATACAATAAATGCTTTGGATCGGTGACTGTGTGATGGGAAGGAAGAAAAATAATATCTCCCAAAAAAACAATTTAAAAAAAAGTTATTTCCAATCCGTCCGGAAAAATACGGCAAACGATTTGTTGGTATACAGTAGTGTAGTGCAATGACCAGATTATTGCAACAATATAATATTTGATAGTTAGAACATGCTAATATACTGCAAATAATACAACCGATACCGATGTTACTGCGTTTTAAATAAATCATTGTTGGGTTAGTGTTTTCATTTGTATACACTTAAACCATAACTATTAGCTGCGGTTTTGATCTTTTACGTTCCGTATTTGTTTATACTTCCGGTCACTTGGAAAGCGCGGTCGAATCGCGATAGCTCCGGTCCGGCAGTTCGTAACAAAACGCTTCACTATAGATACATAATTTAACGATAACGTCTGTAGAATATCGCATAGGATATTAGAAAATTGAACAATAAATATATTATACCATCATTGCTCGCCTATATTGTACATAGTTCGTCCTTCGCTTTTAGTGCAGTGCACCATAATATATAAATACACGCAATATTGCGTGGGCACTTGTACAGCAGCTATGATCTGGTAAAAGCGAAACAGTCGGATGCATTCGAAAGGAAAAACTCGGAAACTTTCTTTGCCGGTATTACCGTCGTCATATCCGTTAAATCGGCGGCGGCGGAGGCGGTGCGTGTTATTACAGCTTAAATTACGGTTATAGTATTATACTATTATACATTATTATTATATCTGCGGCAACACGGTAATAATATTATAATATCGGTATGATGTATCGTACTTACGCGAATCGCTGGCTTACTGCCCACTACACAACGGTGTGTAGTCGCGGTCGTAGTCGTATAACGCTAACAGATATCTCTGCGTCGTCCATCGTTCGGTATTGAAGTAATGACAATAATATACAGCCCAAAGCTAGCAATTCCGTCCAAATGATCATTAAACCCACATAATATTATAATACCGTCAGCTAGCGAAAATATTTTTATTGGTACAACAAACCACTATAGGTAATATTTGTACTTTTATCGAAATCGTATAACCCTTTAAAATATTGGCGGCCGCGATGTCCGTACTCGGCGTTTATCTTGTCCGGCTGATGATTTTTGTCAGCTGCGCGCAGTGTGTTCTGTTCTCGGACGGACAGACCTCCGGCTCGAACGCCGGAGGCGGTCGCGTTGGAGTTAGCGTCGACGATGATGACGGAAGTAGCGAAAACCGCAATCCTATGGTCAGTACGGCGATTAAGAGCTGCCTTGCGGGAGCCGATCCGTTTTTGCCTTGTATCAACGAGCACGCCATGGCCGTTATCGAGCAGACGGAAACCATGGACTCGGTGCTTCTGGATTCGGGGCTGGAGATTTCCAAACGTCCCGACGTAGAGACGTTCGCAGCTCCTCGAGGAGTTTATTCGTTGGGTAAGCTATACTACATCGCAATTCACAATGCATCCCGTTTGTAGAATCTCTACAATCATCCCGGCGGTAGAGAGAACTGAGTCTTAGAGATGATAAATCACTTGATTTCAGTCTGCAATATTAAGTAAGTTTAAAATCGATTTCATCGAGAGCCATCAAAAAGACTAATTTCCTTTGATTTTAAAATGTTTAGCATGAATGTTATATAAATATCGTTCCACGATGTTATTCGTGTTTGTTTAAAAACTGTTTATAGGTACAACGCTAAAAATCATCAAGTTCAATTCACTCATACTCAATATTCTATAGACCAATAAAACCATTCATATATAATATTTTATTATCGAATAATATTTTATTCGATTTATCTATTTCATCGAATCTGATCGTGGATTCCAAATTCTTATCGATTGTATTGGCATTATTACAATAATAATATTTAGGATCTTGCGCACACGTATATTTTATAGATTATAGCCTATAATAGGTGTCATATTTAGACTTTCTGAGTTATTAAAATCTCGATAAAGATTTTATTCTAATATATTTATCAATATTTATCAATTTAATTTAAGAATAACTCAAAATGAATTAATTCGTTTTGATTTCATTGTATTTTGTACGTATTATTATTATAAATAGAAATACGTAGATTTTAAAACGTTTTCAATCGTTACAGTATCACACGTTTTGTGTTAGGCATACAGTTAGTCATTTTGAGACAAACGAAAACTGTCGACGGGGAACAATATTTTATAGATATTGTATCTACGAACTACGCCCTCGGGACTTGATTACGATGAACGTTTTGAAGGTTGCAATAAGTTGTTACGATAGTTATTAATTTACGTACGTAAATTGTGTTTTAGAAACCCATGTCAGTAAAAGGGCTATTTTTACCGTTTTAATGTTTTCCAAAATACATATTTTACGAGGCTCATATGTTTAAATTTATTTGTTGTAGTATTTATTACTTTTTATTAAAGCTGTCGTGACTACCATTTTTTAACTGGCATCAGTTATTACGTTTCATGAACCTGTAATCGGCTATGTACTCGTATTATTATTTATAATTTACTGGTTTATTTCAGATCGATATAATGGATTTTGTCTTTCTTTATTCTCAGTAAAAGCATCATATTATGTCTTGAATAATATGTATACTATCTACTATTAAAATCAAATGTTTGTATTTCATTTTCTAGGAATAACCTAGTTATAGATATTAATGTGGGGGCATAATTTTGTGTAGACCATTTATACAATTCTGATTATTACTTTGTACACTAAATATGTATGTACCTGCTGACTACTACTGTTATTTTGAATACGTAGATACTAGTCAATAAAATCACAACAATAAGCGTATAATGCGTGATCGATGTACATCAGAGATCATCACCAAAAATATCAATAGGTCGTTTTATTACATATGTTGTACGATTCTAAGTGTCATATTATAGTGAACATATTACATAACAACAGAATTTATTAAAGCCATCGTAATAATATGTTTTTTCTTGTTTGCCAGGTGTCTATGTATAGGTAGGTAAAATGTGACCTAACTATTAATTTTTATTTTATTCGATGATTATGATGATATTTTCATCAGTGACATACATATAAGCATAGAAATATTTTTCTTATACAATGTACCCCTTTTGGATTTTATCTTTTCATTTTTTTTTTTTTTTTTTTTTGATAAATAGCAGTTTGATAGATTTTATCGAATCGTGCCGATATGAATGCCTCTTTTGTATGTCAGTACCAATTACCAAAGTTGAAAGATCAAAAATACAGACTCTCATTTATAATAATTAACATAATAATGTAAGTATATAAAAAGGTACAACTCAATCATAATTGTGACCAATAAAATTTAAAATAACGCAATCAAACTGTCAAAGCCCAATATTATACATTTTTTTTTTTTTATCAATACCTAACAATAAACGAGAAAATAATTGTTCTATCACTTTAGTTATTAACGTTCTAGACTAGAACTTCTTTTAACTTAAAACAATTATATTTATTACTTGTATTATACATTTCAGATTCTGAATGAAATGATGAATGTATTGATTTAAAAAAATAATGAATTTAAAATTCAAACGCGCTGAAAATTTTTCCTATAATGATGCTTTAAGTTTTCTCAATAGCTACTTGAAGGAAAATGTATGAAAATCTCAGTATTGTATTTTTAATTCTTAATTATAACTTATAAGCACAAACATTTTTATGATTTTTCAACTTCAAAATTACTTGCAAATTTTCGCGTTTTCGACAGATTTCATAAAAATTTGAACTATAAACGCTTATAAAAAAAAAATGTGATTAAAAATTTTTAATTTTTTTTAGCTACAATAAGAGCAACTCATAAGGAATCAGCTTGTATTAAATTTTCAAGTATTTTTGGTCATCCAAAATTTTTGACACTTAAAAAAAAATTCTCATAAAAATCGAAAATTCCTATGGTTTATAAATAACTCACTTAAAATATGTCGAAAATTGTTGAAAATTTAACTGTATATAGATAACACTGACATAGACATTTGGCGAAAATTTCAAGTATTTCCAGTGATTAGTTTTTGAATTACAACCATATAAAAAAATTAATTTGAGTCGAAAACTGGTTTTGCATAAAAATTCCCGTTTTTCCGTCATTTTTTTTTTTTTTTTGTTTTTCTTGATTTGTTTAAAAACTGTTGGAAAATGTTTATTTTTGACCTCTATAATGCACCAAGGATATTCACTTTTCTATCGGAAACCACCCCCAAAGTTTGAAATTGGAGCATTATTTCGATTATTTATGCTGTACACAGACACAAAAACAAAAAAAAAAACACACATCATTGTAAAATCAATACATTCATTACTTCGTTCAGAATTTAAAACTACTCGTTACAATGTAATAATATTAGTATCAATCCTCAAAATCCACTAAAATATTTAAGATTCATTTTATGACTTACAGCACACCAAATCTATAATAATACATTCATACATATTATAAAATATAGCTTTGACATACTTATCACGCAAAATAGACGAGTAATTTATAATTATACGTACATGAGAAGTGAAGTATATTATTATCTATACAATGTTATGCATAATATATTTATCTTAAATTATTAGACCTCTGCCGGAGTATGTTTTGGGAACTGGAGTATCATGAAAAGTTAAACTTGAAATAATTTTATATTTTTCTTAACAGTTATCGTTATATTATTTACTGATCATCAATTATTAAGCTGATAATATATATATATGTATTGCAATTATAAATACCTCAGTCTGTTTAAAATGTTTAAATAAAGTTGACTAAGGACGAAAGTTTAAACAAAAAATAAAAATAATAGTGATTGTGAAAATTGTAAAAAACAAATACGTATTTGGTCATTCGATTTTATTTCGCTGAAATTTATAAGTACTTTAATTAATTATAAATCCGTGGTTGATAATACACTAGACTCAGGATGGACAATTTTATATCGTTTAAATCTAAAATAATAGTACACTATACTACTATAGTTTTTTGCCAAGATAGTCGATTAGATACTGAATATCTGCATCTAGTATGCAAATTCAATATTTTATCATTAAATAACTATCTAATTTGAAAAATAACGGGTCGATATATTATATGTAGATAATATATATTTGTGAAAATACAAAGTGTATTTGATATCTGCCCTACCTTTAAAACAATTTAAAAACGGTTAATCGTCCTCTATTCATAAAATTGTACGTGGAAAAATATGCGCTACCAGTACACATGGAATAATAATAGTAATATTGCAATACGGGGAACTAGCATCGATTTCAAGTTTAAAATTACAAATTACGATGCAATTCGAACACGCATTAGCTCGAGCGATCTGTCCAAATTCCTAACCAGTAGCCTATAAATATTATTATAACTTATACGCAAAGTAAGATTATATGTTGATATTTGCAGTATTCATAACTAAATTTCACACTGCACAATTATGTTCGTTAACTTTTTAATAACAATAATTATGTTGTTATAATAGCACACTATTCTATAAATGCATTGAAAGATTTTATTGAATAAGTATACGTGAAACATGTTTTTTTCATTAATTTACTTAGTAATTATGCACATAGTTGACCTTATTGGAGGCTGTGGCTTACAACGGGACATAATTAATTCAATATTGTACTACTACTATTGTATTAAATTGTTAGATTCTCAAATGAATATTACGCTAAATAATAATAGGTACATTATAAAATTTGTAATTAATATTACGATAATAACATTATATTTACTAGTATTAAAATATGTTCGTCAGAAATCGTATATTTAATCAATTGGCATTGTCCATAATATTAAATGGTTTAATGTGCAATAAATTATATACTTATTTACGCTATTAGTATACACTATATCATATTATTACGGCGAGATCATGAACAAAAATGAATTTGACTCGACACGATCAAAGTTTGGTTTATTAAAGTGTACCGTAATAAAAATAGATACTGTGTAAGCTTTAACTATGTATCAGTCATCAATTTATAATATTATACTATAATCAGTCAGTTGTTATAATAATAATTATTTATTATCTATCAAGTCTTACAATATTATTATTTTAATGTTGGTCATGATCGTGTTCCTGGTATTTTGTACAGGCGATAACCCATACAACGTCGGTGCAGTCATCGAAGCTGCGTCCTCGTTGCTTTCCAGGCGAACGTTTTGTTGGGACTTGAGTATCTTATATCCAGGACTGCAGATGCGAATCGGACCAACGTATACCGGTAGAGGAATAATCGATTTTATCATGGACCCCCGACGTAAATCTGACGAACGAAGTTTGGGTTTCGGTTTGTATTTGCATTATTTCATTCACTATACTCTATCATTTACATAAGTGTTATCACGAAATTTACAACTGATGTATTATGCGCGTTATTGTGAACATATTAATATTGACGCGGTCGTCTTTAAAATTGAAAATATAAATGATATATATTTTTAGAAAAATCAAATGTATTAAAAGCATAATCTTGAAAATCGCTTAATATTCCCGATGATTTTGTAAATGTTTTTATAAATTTAATAACAAGTCAACATTTTATTATTTACACCACATTTGTTGATATTTACGTAAATAAACAAAATTAATATTAATGAATATTTTAAAATGACCAAATATTGTAAGTTTTTTTGAAATTTATATTATTTAATCAATTAATTTTTATAATGATAGTTTATTCGATATGAATAATATACTATAATTTTTAATGTTTGTAACTGATTTTAAAATTAAGTGAACCGTCTACTGAGGCTCCTCTAGTTCAATTCAAGAGAATCAATCAAAATCATAAAGTTACGTCGAACCACCAGATCTCGCTTTATGTCTTAAAAATAAAATATCATTTTTATATTTTTTTATTTTAATTGTTTTCATTATAAAACTAATATACATAATTTTCTGCGGTAATTGTATTTGTATATTATGATATATGACTCAATAATAATTTGTTTATACTAATAATGAACATAGATCAATCTAGTCTACGATTCTGGTATTATAATACACGTATAGGTATATGCGTATACCTATCGTATAATATACCTAGGTATATACATATAGATAGGATCAATAATAATATGATAATTATAATATCAACAAATAATTGTGATATTATTCATCAATAATAAATATCCAGTAGCAACTTGTGAAATCAGTAATTTCCATTATATTTATTTTAATTGTATACATTAGTATACATTAATTATTTCAATATATTTTAATGTCAAAATATACTAAGTCGTATTACAATATACTATCATTAATTTAGATAGAATATATCACTCAGTGGCTCGGTTTACACCACCTAAAAGTTTGCTCAACGAGTTATCTATAATACCTTTAATTAGAAGTACCTAATATTTTTATAAAAATTGAATTTTTCAGGACACATGATATTCAAAAGATCATTGTTGCCGAACGTGTTGGCTACGCAAATAAGTATCGCCTCCGTTATTCCGATCATGTTTGCAGCGATATATTTTCTGACTAAAAAAGCTTTTATTTTGTCAAAGATTGCATTAGTCGTCACCAGTGTGGTGAGTGCTTAACGGGAGTATACATTTTATTTTTATGATTTCGATAAACACCATTAATATTAATAAAATTAATCTTTTTATTTTTGCAGGTGGGCTACGGTTCGTTGTTTCTACACCACAGCAAGAAGCCAATTGCAGGCCATTCGTTGGAAAGTTATCAACCGTTTGATGGCCAAAATCCGTTTGGTGGTTTATATCATAGTCCAGTTGGCAGTCATCATCATCATCACCATCAACCGATCGGTGGACATCACAACGCGTTCATTGGTGACATTAGGGGAGACAAGTTTTACTCAAACTTAAATGGGTTTCAACAAATTTCTTCGTCCAGACCGTCGTCGCTGTTTCGGGGAGTGAATTATTTCCCGCAAGAAGACGATCATACCAAGTATACAAAATCGGCAGACAAAAATAAAAAAGAATCGGAATAAATGTATGCACATTGCACCAATAAAATGATCTTGGCACAATGTTAATATTTACTTAAATGCAAATGTTCACTATTAAATATATAAGCGTATCACTGTTAAACTCTTAAAAGCGTTTTTGTTATTTTGATTAATGTATATTTTAATTATAATACTATTATATTAGAAGCATAATACAATTATGATATTATTGTATTATTTCCTAAAAATGTTAAATATTATTTAAACTTTCATGGTTTTTTTGAAAAAATAATTGTAGCTAATATTTTATAGTTCCTATATATTATATAATATTTATATTTTAGACATTATGTTTATGAAATATAAAATATTTATTTAACTACTTACGTTAAATATAGATAATAATTAATAGAATGTTTGTACTTATACATTTGAAGAAATAAAACGCTCTATGCATTATTACAAATAAATTAGAATAGTTACTACTCAAAATGTATAACTAGAATATTTATAAGAAAAAGCGTTTATGATTATTACGTCTTTTAAATACCTTTTAAGTCTTCAACTTAATATAATATTTTAGACTAAAATGTATAGTATTATAAAATAAATTGTAATTGTTAAATACTTGTCTAGTAATGCAAAAATAGGGCACATGCGTAATATATATATTTATCTATTATTTTTAATCATATAATAAAATCTATTATCTTAATGCATATGTAATATATATAGGACATACCATGCACACACCCTCACTTACTACCTTTTCATATATATGTAGTAGGCCATTATGTAAAATTAGTTTTTTTTGCAAAAAGACTAGGCTCTTTGCAATGGGGTAGTCCGTTTGGGAACTACTTATTATTTTTCCAAACAGCCTGATGTTTTTCAGGTTCCTAACATACAAACTAACAGCAGTTAGGCCTTTTAAGAACAACAGTAATTTTATGACAATAACCATTTTAATTATTTTATTTTTAAGATTATTTATTAATTATTTTATAATAGCTTAGTAGATAGTTTTCAGCCAAGCGCATCTACTTGTTTTGCACGATGTGTTTTGTATTATAGCCTATAAGTACCTATATTATATTTTTTTTTCGTCTACAACTTTGTCAATATTATATTTTGAGTGTCTTATTACTATGATATATTTTTGATAAAATAAAATGGTTATTACCATAAAATTATTGTTGTTCTTAAAAAGGCCTAACCGCTATTAGTATGTATGTAATGAGCCTGAAAAACATCAGGATATCTGGAAAAACATTTTCATAAAAAAACTAATTTTCCATCATATGGCCTATGCCCTACGGCATATACATGTATACTTACATGTGCATATACATGTATATATGAAGATTTAAATAAGTAATAAATTTACTTACCCATATCCAATTGAAGGCTTAACTATCGTTAATTGGTCCAACGGGTAAGGGATAAGATCGATATAGTTATAATTTAATATTAATTAAAAACACTCTCAATTTATTTTAAACACTTAAAAGAATATTTTTATTGCTTAAAATATTATAATGAACTTATATTAAACTACTCATTACACATCAGAATATTAGATCATTAGAATATGACCATCACTGTGTCGTTGCAATGGGATCCGGTAAATAGTCGATATGGTCGTATAATCGGTACATTTGTAAAAACATGTGTACATTTTTATGTTCCTGTGTATTAGACAATGATAGAAACTGTCTTTATCGAATATGCTGAATACAAAATTACGTATTTAATATATGGCTTCTAAATTCTAATCATTATTTTATTACAATATTTTAATATGTTAAGTGTCACTGATATATGATTTTTTTTAAACAAATGGTATGAATTTGTTGTTTGTATATATTATTTCTGGTCAAGAAGTTAGGGTCAGAAATAAAATTATTTTATTATAAAATCGTCATATTATATTCTTATCAAACATATTATTATGTCACCGTTGTGTTTTATAGTATCGTGTAGTGTGATCGCCATCAGTGCGAAACAGAGCTGAGACAATATGACACGACTAAATCTGCTCTAGGAAGTACCGTACAGTTATAATTTTACAGCTATTTCAAACTAAAATACGTATTTTAATCCTTAGAGTGAACTCGTATAGGACATAGGTATAACATATAGGAAACAGGTTAGAATATAAAAGAAAAATAGCAAAATATATGTACATAATAATATAATAAGTCTAATAACCTTAACTTAAATATGCAAACAAATGTTAATAATTAGATCACCAAATAATTTTGTTGCTTATTGAATTCCCAAAACCAAAAAAAAAAAAAAAAAGAAAAATATAAAAACAACGATTTTGTCCACATATTTTTATCAGTTAATTTTATCTATATGAAAAAAATATGTGTACACCATCAGAGACTGTTGTCACAGTGTTTTTCTATCTTTTACCGATCACAATGTAATATATACTTAACGATACGCGTTTAATAAGACATTTGTGTTGCTGCGAACTACCTGGAATAATGGGAATTGCTATAGGAATCGATTTGACCTCCGTAAGCCAGCGCATCTGCGGTAGTCATACTTGGCTGCAAATCCGCGTAACTTCTGCGGTAACCGCTATGTTGTTCATGTCCACCGCCGCCGCCGCCGCCACCGGACCACGATGGTTGAATGCTGACTTGACCACTGCCACCACCACTCAATAGCTTTTTTATCGCCATGGTGCCAGCCAGAAGCAGAGCAATTTTGGCTATGATCAGCGCTTTCAGGGCAATTGAAATCGCACCACCCATCATTATCTTGTTAAATAGACCTCCGATAATAGTCATGCCCATCGCCATGAATCCCATCATCATACCCATTTTGTGCTTTTTGTTTTTTCCTCTTTTTTTCTTACGACCTGTAACTGATTTTCTGAGGTTATATTAAGTGATTATCATTACGATTAAGTAAATGTATAATTCAACATATAGGTACGCATTATCTGTCTAAAGTTAAAGGGGAAGGGATTGTGTAATTATTTTAATCGTACAAACATACAATAAAATGTAATATAAACAATAAACATATTATACTAAACCGATAATAAACTTTAATAGTAGGTCCCTTTACTATAAGGTATAATATGTTTTATAACATTTCCTCATCTATATATAAGTATTATTTTAGAACAATAATATGATAGCTGAAGTGAGTAGATACCTTCAAAAACGTCATCGATTGATTCGTCATCTTCTTCCGGTTGGTATTGGATTTGTAGTGCGTTGAAAAAGTTCAAAAACTTCGAACTTAAGTCTTCGCTTGACGATGGCGATTGTCGACGGTGACCGACTGCGGTAACGGTCAGATATCGGTTTAGCCTATAAGTCTCATTCCTGTCCAATATTTCATCAATGGATCGTGCCAATTGGCTTTTGAGACACGTGTCCAAGTCCGACTCGCAATCGTACACGCTAGACAAGGCGTCGAGATATCCGTCGACCTGGGCGATAGCCACTATTGCAGCCAATATGGCAAACGCGTACTGCACACGCATGATGCACAAGTGGCATTAACTCAGACGTTAGCAAACCCCTTGTTTTTATATACCGATTTGGTTGTCTGCTCATTTTAAATGATCGCCGTCATCGTCATAATAATCATTATGCATCACAGTATCGTCAACTACGACGACGAATAAAAATGTAACATGCACGGACGTGAACACGGTAACGACGCGAGTGTTTAGATCGACTACGCGATAAGTGCCACGATATTATTATTATAAAATATATGTCGTCAGTGGACTCACTATACTTATCTAAATATGATACAATATTATGCTATATTATATGTCGTCAAGTTAAAACTACGTAGGGTGTCGGTTGTAACGGATCAGTCGACCGTAGATACATATATAATTTATTATAAATTTTAATTTAGCTAAATAAATTTATAAGAATATAATAGCAGAGCGGCAATAAAAATTCCGAAAATAATTATTAGTACGCGGAAGAGGAGATTAACATAAAAATAGCATACAGAAGTAAACGTAAAGGTAATCGTCGAATTGCTGCGAAACATTAACAAACATTATTACTAAGAGTTAAAGTAAGCGGAAACTAAATAATCTTCTCTGTCTCTTCATTAATTTTTTCCAATCGTTTAGAGCAATTGCCAAACAAACTTGTCTCCAATTGTTCTTATCGACCACTTTTATCCTCTGCTCAATATCAATTTTATGTCATGATCTTATGTATTAGAAGACAATTCAAACACTACAATTATGTTACCTTTTAAAATATATTATTTCCTACCACATTCGTTGATTGGATATTTTTATATTTTATCTCTCTCTCTCTATCTGCTTAGCGTAAATTCTGATTTTTTGTTTTCTGGTTGATACGTCATAATGCAACCTTTTTCGCTGTTATAAGTTTTTTTTTTATTAAAACTCTTGTTTAGTATTTCTTAATAAAGCGGAATCTGCATGAAATGTATGACTCCGATTACATTCTTTAATCACTTTATATTATGCTAAATTAAAAGAAAAAAAAAATACAGTAAATAACTTGTTGTTTTAATTATAAAGACTTTTGCATACACTTATATACTTTTTTTATACCTTGATAATCGTTATTTTAATATTTAACGGACGATCTTTTGCGATTAGCTGATCGTTGTGTGACGAATATCGAGGACTTTTCGAGATAAATACTACATATGACCACGTGTATAATACATTGTGCACCGGTGTATTTAGTCTCAAAGCATTACTATGGCGATAACAGGTCATAATATTGTAGTCATGCACGTGATAAACGAATTTAATATTGTATAGGTAGTATGTGCGTGCGAGTGTAATGATTTTCGGTTAAAAAAAATAGGCCTCCCGTGTATGCCTACATGGCTATTTTATGTAGATATCTATATCTATAATATATTCGTTCAAGTGTATGTCAATGGATATAATAAAATATATATTATGTATATATATACATTAATATTATATTGTTTGACAGCACAAAGCGCTTTGGATTTTTCGTATAAAAAGCATCTATTCGTTTTGTCCATCGCACCAGTGAAAGATTGACTAGGTAATCCTATTTTTTTTTTTTTTTTATCAGATTCGACTAAAATTATTTCGGTTTTAAATAAAATACATAGAATACATATTATTATTATTATTATTATTATTATTATTTTGGTATTTTCGAATACATTGATATAGGAAAATTGGAAAAGTGTTGACACCAAAATCTCAACCATAAACCTGAAAATATTTTCCATTTTGATTGTAATATAAAGAGATTAACTTTTTTCGTGGGATTTATTATTATTGTACAAAATGCATAGCTAACAAGTAACCGGAACTTACTAAATATTGTGAAACGAAATAAAGTTTTAAAATATTCTTATTATTTAGATTCATATTTAAATTCATTTTCTAGCTATAATAATTTCAGTCACTAGATTTTACAACTATAAAATTTATGCTGTGCCTACTTATAATAATTATTACTGTGAATTTAATATGAGTACCTAAGTGCAATATATCAAGTAATTTTATTAAAAAGTATCTCATTTTATTTTGTGGAATATTTAGAGTATAAAATATATACAAGTTTATTATTATGTTGAATTAAAAAAAAAAAATTAAATAAGCTACTTAAATAATTATTTAATACTATTATAGTAAATTGTCACGAGTCATAATATTATAACGTTATGTACATTGCGCACTCAGTGAAATATTATAATATTATAATATTTTGTAGACTACAGACATTATTTAAATTATAACTAATTGATGTTAAAATTATGTCGTACCTATAAGTCTCGTCTCCGTATGAAAATTATACAACATAGTAGATTTTACACGAGTTATGAGTATATTTTTACAATTAAAAATAAATGTGCAGTTACAAAATGGTTATAATTTTAATGATTTATTAATTAAAATAGTAATAAACTTCTTCAATAATAATATGTCCAAAATAATAATCTTAATTTTTAATTGTACAGTACTACAGTATAAATTCAATCTAATTAAAAAATAGATTTTTGTGAATATAAAAATATTATGTAGATTGTATGTAATACGTTTGAAAAGCGGGTACAACCATAGACATATAAAACAATATATTTTGTTTTATATGTCTATGGGTACAACATATTATGCTGGTATCCTTTTAACTTTATCTTATACCACAGGCCCGTGTGTATAGGATTTCAAAATGTGGAGAACGGGGTTGAAAAATGTATAAAATAGATAAATAATATAATATAATAATAATTAATATAATAATATATATATTATATTATTTATATATTAATATAATATATTATACATTAATAAGGGCCAGTTGTACCATCTCTGATTAAAGTTAACCGTAGTTTAATCGGCCGAATTTGGCCGGTTAAAAATCTGTTATCAGCCGATTAATTTTTAATCACTGATTAATCATAGACTGTACAACTAGGCCTAAGTAGTTAATAGCATTAACAAAGAATACAGAATGATAGAGGTCGGTACTAATTAAATCAATAAACGACAATCGTGACGATAGTAACTATAAATAATTAATAAATAGTTTATGCTCTATGATATTGGTATACGATTTATGGTATTATTATATCGCGCATTACTACAATTAATACGTTTACAAAATATCTAATATTTATATAAAACTATTTATTAAAATCAATCAAAAATTGAAAACACAATATATATATTTTCGGTAAAGGGGGAGGAGATTGACCCACTCGCCTTTTACAACAGACTTGATGTATATTTTATAAATGATATAACATTTACCTATCATTGGTGTTAGGTACAGATCATATTACAATACTATATATATTATATGTAGTATATCATTTAAATAACACTGAAATTCTCAGATTAATATTTTATAAATTCGGTATCATTTAACATTTTATTATATTATAATAATATATTAAAAACCTATCACTCATTATTATTAGCATCTAACATATTAATTAATTATTATTAGTATTAATGTAATATTATAAGTTATAAAGTTATAATTTATAACTTATAATTAACTTATAACTCCACTATAAATTACAATTACTTTCGTTATGCTATAGAGTATAGACTAATTTCGGAATATGCAGCACTTCACGTTTTTCAGAAAATCTGAATTCAATTGCAAAACCAAATTTTAAACTTAAACTTCATCCCTTACATGCTAAAACTAATTTTTTCCTATCATAATTATATACATACTTCAACAGATTTTAAAAAGTTGGCGTTCGGTAACGTAAAATATTTTTTTTTATAGAATATGCTCATAAATGGTATCGTGTGGTTATTTACACGACACGGTGTAGTGTGAACCCGGCTTTACACGTATCTACACGTATGTAGTGGAAACCGCCTTAAGTCACAATATACTTTGTTCCCTGTAACCTGCCGATATAGAAGCAGAATTTATGAATTATTTGAGCTTTTAGCTATAGCCACTATTATATTCAAGCGTTAATGGTTAATTTCTTAGCTGTTTTTAATAATGACTTCGGTGGAGACTTTTTCATGATTCGTCCGGCAACTATACTATCTTAATTCGTGATGGTAACTAAACAATAACAAAGATAATTGGTAATCTGTTTTATCAATTAATCGTTATTTCATTATATCAATGTTTTACTTAATAATTTTAAGTAGATACTGAAATAAATTGTCATTTGTCAACATAATATACATATTTGAAAAAACAACAAAAATTACAATATAAATATATAAATATACAATGTAAAAATACAAAATACATTCATTAGTATAGCTGGACAAAACATGACACGATCGATTGTGAAGATAAATTCTTTAACCTTGTAGTTATAAACTTTAATAATATTATACTTATGTATAACAACAGTACCGACTGTCGTATTCTATAAATGGCCAAGTACCACGTACCTATGATGCAAATGTGATTTTCGTAGAATATTACTGTAATCATTCTATCGAATGGTGTCTAAATATTATATTATTGTTTAGCGCACACAGGACGCAGCTATTGTCATGAGGGGGTCATGAAACATAATTGTTGAATGCGCGTCGTGCATAGAACCTGCCTTTACGCAGCATATCTCAATGAATAAATTACATTATGTTATAACTTATAACTTATAGGTATGCTCTTCCAACGGGACTTTGTGCGTATGACATTACCATGTATGGGTATATAGATACTTAAATATACTGAACGGTAATTAGTTTACATTAATTAGATGGCACCACAACATAATATGATTAGGTACGAACAAATAATGACATTATAAAGAACTTTTACAAAATCATAATTATTTTATTCTATTTTTTGTATAGTATTATAACTACAGGTAATAGTCTTAATTTATATTATAATATCCAATATTTTTACCAACTCTAGTTTTAAATAAAATTAATATAAAAATAAAATTGGACAACATTTAGACACAGATAAAATATTTTTAATAAATTATAACACTGATGGATCACTTTGGGTTCCATAGAAAATTATTTACGATCCACTATTTGGTGATCTATCACAGGATTGAGATCAAATTAAACTTTATAGCATTTTAATATTTTAAACATAATTATATATATTATAGTAGTATTTAGTGATGCTATTATTTCTATATCAAATTATATTTAACTACTGTAGAAGCATAAATATTTTAAACACTTGTTTTTATTTTTTATACCAAAAATATAAAATAGAATTTTATTTATTTTATTATAAATATTTTAATTACCCAAACAGTTAATATTAAGTGAGTTAGGAGAACTTTTAGATGGATTGAGGTCTTCAAGCTACCCTCCCCATAATTAATAATTATAATTCCTGGTGACTTGATAATAAAATTAAAATTAATTTGAAAACCACATTAGTTAACTTATTTAATAACACATAAGTTTACTGTAATAAAATGTTATGGTATAGTACTAACTACTAAGTATATAGATCCAAATTATTATTACATAATACATATTATGTGTATAATATATAGCGTATAATTACTACAATAAAATGCATTATGTATAACCTAAAATCTATATAATATTATATTATATAATATTATATTAAATTTAATTTCAACTATATTTCTGCTAGGTATTGTGATATTAAATTGATAAAATGAATTAATTTATTAGTTGCAAAGACTAAACCATAATATATTTTAGTAAGAAGAAGTAAAATAGTTATTTGGTATATTATAATATTATAGTGTATATTCAATAATTATTTAGGTATGTGATTTAATTTTTATTCATTTATTATTTTTGATTGTTTTAAATGTCGAAAAGCCTCCAATAAACTAAAAATATTTACAGCATCCCATGATCTGTTCAGATATAATTGGAGGAAAAACGAAACTTATAATAAAAATAATAAAAATAATGAGTATATACGATTGAATGAATCCAGTATCCAAATAGTATTAAAATATGTGTCTCGAGCATAAGATTATTTTTTAATTCACCTAAACAATAAACGTCTAAAATGACATTCATCGACGTATATAAGAGTTTATACAATACAAGCGTTTCTTATCACGTGTTAATATACGTACATAATTAATATGCATAGTTGCATTTTATGAAGATTTGTTTTTTTACCTAAACAATTTATTGTACCTCTATGTACTTTATTATTACATACGCGACCCATAGAGGTTTAATATAATATAATAATAATAATATATATGATATATTATAATTTATAAGTCTATGACGCGGTCTTGTGTTGCAGAGTCTATATAATATACATATTATATAGGCTCTCTACTGTGTTGTATAGTCTTGTATGCTACCTACCGTTTTATATCGTAGGGTATGCAGTCCTGCCTTAAGAAAAGTAATACTAATTGTTATATACTTGTATACTATTATAATGTTATTTAGATCACGCCCCAAGCTTTTTCGTAAGTTTTATCCGGTTCACGTGCATGGTGTGTTTTAGTATTGTTGAAATTATCATAATAGTAGGTGGTACCAGCTGTGTAATTCCGAGCAGAAAAAAAATGAAAATAGTTTATTTATATTATATTTGGACAGCTGATGGTTCGTAAATAGACAATTTATAGCAACGTGTGTTATAGGTTTATTATTGTTTAATAAGGACATTTTTGGTAACGGAATATGTAATTTAATGTGGACAAAATAATTAGGTATTCCAGCCGGGTGATTTCCACATATTAAAAGAAAAAAAATGTTGAATAAAAGCGACGTAAATGACTTTAAACGTGAGAAATTTATTCGAATAATAAACGATTTTATGCACATATCCAGTATAAAATCAAGCTGTCATTATGACCATGACACGTCAAAACGTTGATCTTAGAATCGGCGTTTCTCTTTTGCGGAATATGAAACTATAAATCAAAATATCTTTGTTAAACCTGCACTCTACAGATTTTTGAGTCAAAATATATTGTTGTACGATGATCAGCGTAGATTGTTAAATAGTTTCACATAAAACATACGTATTAATAATATAATATCATAATATTATAGGTAAGTTATGCACAGTGATAGGACATATTTAAAAAAAACCAGCAGTGTTAAACTGTTAAAATATACAAAACAGCAGAGTTCTAGTATAGAGACTATAGTTGGAAATTCCCAAACTACAAATACATAATAATATATTAAACACAAATCTTACAGTTTAAAAATAATAAATTGTTTAAATATAAGTACTATTATAATAGAATATTAAAACCAATAATTTATGTAATTAGTAATAACTTATTTATTGATACAGTTTTTTTTTTTTTTAATTTTTAATAAATACACAATAAGTGATCGCAAATTTGATTTTCATAGTACAACTTCTTTAACTATAATCTGTATAAATTATATAAGCTTAAATAGTTTAAATAATATTATTTCTTTGCGTTCAAATATTGTCTGTGCAATGTTAGTACATATTTTATATTATATATAGGGATACATCGCGAATGTAAAAAGTAGATAGTCAATCTAAAAATAAATAATAATGAATTAATTAAATAGTAGATACCAAAATATGTCAGAAAAGGTGAATACTTATTTCTAACAGGAACTATCAGTGATCTCAAAAGTTGGTGCATTTGCATGATAAAAAATTAAATCAATCAACATTTAATTGAATATAAGATTTATAAATATTTTATAACCATATCAAATTCATTTTTTACAGATCTATTCATAGTAATACTATAATATTTTTCACAATAGTTTACATAACTATTTGTTTGTATTTATACAACGAATAATGTTTACCCTTATGGGGTAAATATTACAATATAACAATATAGTGGTATATAAGTTGTACTTTAACTCAATGTTCAACAGGATTCCTTTATCGAATTAATTAATATATCACAGTATAATTAATATATCATATGGAATCACTACGTTTGGTAAACGAGTCCAATTGGTTTCTGTAGAGGAAACCCAAAGATGTGATCAACAGTGATGTTAAACTTAGCGAAATGGCTTTTCCTGTCAGGACTGCTAAGACTGGTAGGAACAAAATCAACTTCACTCCTGCACCAAGCATTAGAGTTTGTATGTCCCATTGTTTTTTCTTCGATTTTTTCCTTTCTGAAAAAATAAAAAATAAGGTTAAAAGTATGACAAGATGTTTGAAAAAAAAACCAGACGTTCTATCGAAAGTTGGTCAAATTAAATCTTGATATTGTGTGATATTATAATATTATTATATTATACTATATTTTATAATAATCTAAAACTACTAAAATACACCAAAGATTTAGAATTCGTATAATTACGAATATGTATAATAAAGGAAGGCGGTACCAATGATCAAATATGTTGATTTCGATAATCTATACTCGATACAAATTTTATTTTTATGTCAATATTAAGATCCGATACTCAATGTATTTTGAAAAAATAAATTTATTCAATTTATTCAAGTTTATACCGGATTATTTTCAGTTTTTTTCTTTTTAAATGTTAATTTCATGTATACTTTATACTAATATAATATGTGTGGAAATTGTATGCTAGTACTTAAATTAGGAAGTTCATTATTAGTTATGCGGAAGGAAATATTTACAAACTATTATTATAAAATATCAGAAACGCAAAAAAATAGAGGTATATCAATTTTTAGTTGGAGGTATTTAGGAGAATTAAGTGTTACTAGTTGTATGAATACCTTCAATTTCGTTATCGTTGCTGAGCAGCACGTGTCGTGCTGAAATCCAAATCGATGAAAATACGTCATGACATTCGTTCCGCGTACTATTGCCGTTTTCGTTTGACGGATTTACAAAACACTCCAAAACTTTCGAAATCCTTCCGATCGTTGAATCCCAACTCTTCTTGGTTTCCGAATCATCTTTTACTACCAAACGATCTAAGTCCATGATTTGTGGACTATTTGTTGCAGACGGACTTGAGTAGGATATCTTGGCAATAATTGACATTACCAATAGAAGACAAATATTTATTTCGAATCGCATGTTGTCAAATTACGATTGACTTATCTAAACTGGCCAGTTGTCTTCAATTGCATATGCTTTTTATATCTCCGTGATGTCAATATACGTATTATATATAAATACACGCAGTTCAATCGCAAAGACGTATTATTACGACAAGAATTGACCGTAAACGTTTCAACCAACTGTACCTAATGTCTATAATAATATTTTGCTCGTTAATAATTATCATATTAGTCTTTCGGCTGCTTTAAACGATCGTTCTACTTATACGACATACATATTGGACACGAATTATACTTAAAACTTGAGTGATGACTGTATTTGAGCGTATAACGACTGCATTGTTTCACTAAATTGAATAGTAAAATGATAGAAAAAAACGAACATGTTATAATATACATATACTAAACGAAATAGAGGATACTGTATCTAGATCAAAGTTTAATTTAACATGATAAGATTTTTCTATTATTTAAAAAAATGTTATATATGAATAAATAGTTTACGTTAATTATCGTGTAGGGATCATATATTTCATTAAGTGTTTGTTATTTTTTCAATTGTCTAATACACGCTCATTAATACAGTAATAGTAATGGTTTGCATTCAACCTGAATAAAGTGATCATTGTTATTTTTCAACGAATACGTTACATCAAACCACTCCAATATACACGTGTGTATTATTATTTATTTTATATATGGCCGCGGTAGGAAAATCGAACAACTATGTTGATCTACATTAATTATTCCAAAGATATCTCCGGATAGGTTAGGTTACCTTCATACTATTTGGATACAACACCACTCCGGGCCCACACGTGTTTTTTTCGCATATTTATTGTTATAGACTCCGCTGTAGAGGATATAAAAGCCCACAGGTATTTAATCAACGGCAATCAGGATCATCTCGACACACTTTTGTAACAATGCTTAAACACTTTTCATAATAACGAATAATAACGGCCCGTTTATTGACTTTGCATGCCATTGTTGCTCACGCCAAAAACTCTAGCCATTAAACAAATTCCGGACGTCGTAGACAATGTGTACGTGCGTGGCTTGTCTTCTATGATGTTCCATAGGTTGGAGAGTTTTTCGGGGTAAAAAAATAACGCTTTCAGTTTTCATTTTAAACTAGCCATATGCAATTATGTTAAGGTACACTGAGTAATTTCTACGGCTCTCCTATAACGAACAAATTACAATGTCTATATCATTATTATTTTTAACTAATGCCCGTTTATATACGAAGGCCTTAAAATTCTTTAATATTGTTTTGAAACCAAAAAAAAATATTAATTTTTGATTTAAACCTCTACCTAACATCTGACAAACCATTACAGAGATATTAAATATTAATTAATTTTCACTTTATTTATTGTTTTTATTTTTTATATTTTTGTAATATTTTTTTATTTATAGAAAATTAATTCTATTCTCAAAAAACATATGTATAAATATAAAAGTTTTTGGTATAAAATAAATAATAAATATGTAAGTACAATATAAGAATAATTTTATTTAGAATACAAGAAAGTAATATGAATAACTAGCTGATCCCGAACGGCGTTGTCCGTGACAAATTAAATAATGCCATTAGATTAAGTCTGTCTTAAAATTATATATAATTATTGCTGACCCCGTGAACTTCATGTCCATTAATAATGCCAACTGTATAATATGATTTAAACTTTATTTAATTTGTTATTTAATATTTGGTTTAATGGTGTTCAAAATTCAAACATTTTCACTGACCAATTTGAATCTCAAAACATTGTGCAAGCAACACTTTAAAATGGGAATTTTGTAAAATGCTTTCCTATTTCTCACTAAACGTGTGGTACCTAACTTATCCTACTAATTTCAAGCCTTGATCTATTATTTTTCAGTCACTACGTTTATCAGTCGGTAAGTTGATCCGGATTCAGGTATATTATAACCATTCCGCTTGGCGTTTCAGAGAGACTTTTCCTGATTATGCAAGAAGTAGGTATCATATTAGAGGTAAGTAATCTACCACAGGTAAATAGTATATAAATTGATTACATTGTAGCAGCGGTCCCCGATCTTTTTAGTTGTGCTGATCACCAATTTCGTAAAAAAAATCTTTGAGGCCCACTAATAATAGCACACCTATATACGTAATTATATGCACATAATATATATTTAATATTATATGGTTCAATACCCAGTACCATGTTGCTTGGAGCCCATAGGTTAGAAGCCGGTGCATTATAGGATTTAATCAAAACACAAATTTGTTTAATACCACCAACACTACAATAAAATAGACCTTGCTTGACCGAATTACTTGATGACATTAGCATACATTTTGCTAATGAATTTATTGAATAATTTAAACGTATGTTATTTAATAAAAATAATTTATTGTTTTTGGTGTTTTTTGGGTTGGTTGGTTTTAAAATTGAATTTCTCTAATAAAGATCTACAATCTATTTTATCATTGAGTGGTTTGAACAAACAATTTAAATTTAGATATATTCTTCGGTTTTTTAAGAAAGTCGTATTAAAAAAACTTAGGACTCCATTATAATCAGAGATAGTTTGTTTTTATACTCTACATTTGAATGGAAGAATTCGTAAGAAAGAGTTTTTGATAGATCTCAGGTTTTGAGTAAGAATTATTGATTTATTGGGAGACCAGATAAGAGTAGCATAGGGACTCTACATACTATATCTTATGCTATGAGATATACACATGTTCAATATTAGAGAATCATATTTTAATCAACTACTGAACTACCTACTCACTATTATTATTATTATTATTATTATTATCCTTTAATAATAATATTGTTAATATTATACGTTTATGAATTCATAAATAAATAAAATCACCGACATAATATTGTATACGTGTATACAATATCTACTTTAAAAAAATTATCATAATATGGCATATTTTATTTGCTAATATTTGCTAATTATTAATTTAAATTTCTAAATGAAAGATATGTATTATATATTTTTCAAAATTGTTCAAATTTGCATGTCATCATTCACACACACATACTAATACTACAATATACGTAGTTAAAACTACAGTTTTTTAGTTTAAAAAGATCTGATACGTTTAATCGTCGTGTGTATCACACATTATAAAATATAGATTAACTAAATTAAAAAAAAATAAACATGAATTTTGACCAAAAAGGTAGAATACATTTTATATATTTATCAAAAATAATGCAATACAACAATATAAATCGAAAACGCAAAGCAGATAACATCGGTTAGTTCGGATAGATCTTATATTTATTAAACAATAAAATATAATATGTTATTTATATTATACAGTTGCAGACCATGCGATCCATACAGTTGTGACATATAATAATATATATTAATAATATCATCAAATGAACAGAGCGGGTCGAGTTATATATTTATTTTTTTTTTTTTTGTACAGCCTGAAAACGTCAATGACGGTAAAGCTAGCGATTAAGAAGTACCGGTGGGCAGATCGAAGTTATTTTGAGATCAGCCAGCCGGTGACAAAAGAAAAAAAATAATAATAATGAAAATATTAAAAAAAAAAAAAAAGCACACTCCTCTCCTAACCGTCTCATGGCACGCGATGTACCTATACCAATCATCGTGCACGTGTATAGGCACATGAACATGTATAATATTATATTGTATTATATTTATAATTACAACGATAATGATATAATATTAGACGTGCGTGTACCACAGTAGGTATACAATAGTAATATAATGATATGCACACGGCGGCGGCGGTGTCGTCGTTTTCCGTGAAAGATTTTCGCTGAACATTTTCCCCTACCCTCGTCGCATATCGGCTGTCCGGAACCCGTGTAATGTTCCGTCGTCGTTGGGGAAACCTCAAGTAGTACGCTTTTCATTATGTCTTACGTTCTGTTACGACCTTCCCCATCCGTCGCGTATACTTGGCACTCACCCGCCCATATGGACCTACAAGCGTACGCGCCTTTCCACCGCAGTGGCGATCGACTCATCGCGCTTACCTACCCGCGTTCCATCAGATTTCCCCACGTCCCGTCACGTCTAGACCCCTCCCCGCTGGACGGCGTGCACAGCGGACGACGTCAATTCTGGTCGAATAAAACGAGCCACCGCCGGCCGACCGTCGTTCAGTCGATACCGACCAACCGCCGTGGTTATTATATTTTTGGATCAATTAAAATAGGACAACGCCGCCGTCTCCGTCCGCAGACATGGATACGTCGCTGCTATGGTAAATTATTACAGTATTATATTATAATATAGATTGGTATACCATGAATTTTAGAAACGTGTTACGACTTATAACTCTGAGGCCGGCACGAGTCTTATTTCATTAGGTTAAAAAATCACACTAAATGTATTCGATCCTCGCAATGGTAAATTGCTAATTTATGATCATCTAAAAATCGTAAAATTGATATTAAAATATATTACATCATTAGTATTTCATATATATACATATTATGTTCTCGCATTTAACTTAGTATAAAGTCAAACTTTGATTGGGATACCGTAATATAATGTAAAAGAGATACGCGAAACGACAATACCAGATATTTTTCTGATTTTTAACCCCTATTAAAATAAGTATCTATTTATTTGCGGTTTCATCTCGTGGCCTAAGTTATCGTAGACACTTTTAGGTTACTTTAATAAATCACTAAAATATTATTATTTAGGAACTTTATAAGTATACACGTTATTAGAACGCTACTCCAAATATCAAAAGTATATTATATTCAGATTAATTGTAATAGGTATAGTGTTAAAAGGATTTCAATACAACTCCAACTTATGAAGACCTTTAAGCTGTCACCATCTACAGTGTCAGATTTTGGTTATTAGTGTGTTTATTTAAATTTAAATTTACGATTTATTAAATAACTCGAAAACTTATCATTAGATCATCTTAGCTATATATTCAATTCGTTAGTGGTATATGGAAATCTTGATATTGGATTGGAAATTTGAACTCAGCAAAAATATTGGAAAATTACCTTAATTGTAATTTTTAAATTGTTCTAGGTTTTTAAAATTTATAATTTAATGATCTGTGTCTGAATAATAAAATTAATACCTTTTACAATATAAATAAAAATTGTGTTTTAGGTTTTGGTAAATTTTAATATGATAGTCTTATCATAATAAAATATATCAGATTCTTTTTGACCATGTGTTTTTACAATCATTCAAAGATTCAACATAATATCGAAAATTATTTTAAAAAAGGAGATATTTCATAAATCATAATTAATTAAAAGTGTTTTCATTTGAAAGGCAATTTTATTTATCATTATCAACACGAAAAAGATGTTTTTCAAATATTTTTTTCATAATGAACTATTTTAATTTATTATGATTGTATTATACTCGTAATTAATTAAAATAGTTACATCTTTTTTATTTTTACAAAATATTCTCCTTTTTATTTTGCTTTGAAGATATTTTGGATGTACTCTTAAAGAATTAGAAGTAAAAAAATTGAAAAAGTCATAATATAGATGCTAAAAATTATTTATTTTTTGAATATAATTACGTAATATAATATGAGTGAGTTATGTACCTTATTCAATTAGGTTATTAATTATTTATGAAACACATGTAATAAAAACTAAAAGACATGTATACATATTTTGTTCTATTAAAGTTCCATTATATTTATATGTTATAATAAAACTATAATGTTTATGTTGTTTAACTTTCCTATAGAATAAAAGTATTTTATATAGGTTATCAAATATACATTACAAGGGATAAAATGTAATTGTATCAACTCAAAACTATAGGTTAAAAACATATTTATTTTTATTTTTTATCTTGGATTTTATGTGAGTAATTTTTGGTTTATTTTTCCCGGAAATAAATTAATATTACGATGAAAATATATTTATTTACTTTTATATTATACTCTTTTATTATGCTTAAATTATTGGTTATACATATTATATTTCTACTAATAATTACGATTTGTTTTTTTTTTTTTTTTTAATTTTATTTATTTACAATCATGCACTAAAAATATACTAGTTACAAACATATAACATATTTTTTTCATTTACGATACACTAAACAACTGTGGCCATTTCGTTCGATTTAAACTGTAAGTTACTGTGGTATCAATGCGCAAACGACGAGCAGCGCGTGTACACAATAAACAAATTCCTTGTATCCAAGTGAATGATAATATATATTGTATTATTATACGATGATGTCTTTACAAATCGAATACACTATTTATACTTTATATATTATATATATACATTTTAAATTAGGTCATCCACGGAGATTTTTTTTCATTGATGGACGACTCTTGTACATATTATAAATACTTAGGTAGTAAAAGATAATAATGAGTAATGATAATAATAATAATAATAATAATAAAAAAAAAAAAAAACAGGAAGTCCGACACGTTATTATCGAGTATTGTTCAGTTTCAAGCCAGACACACTATTTCGAGTCTACATATCTGTACATTGATAAACTGTAGCGAAATATGTGAGACAAATTCATTAGACATGTACTCTTCTTAGCCCGTCTGATGATCGCTAGTGAAATTCATTACGCCACCGCCGAGAAACGTCCGTTTTATACTTGTAGGCCACAGTATTGTACAAGCGTCGCACACGAATACTGTAGGTTGTTGTTATTGAGAATGTTTTCTAATTTTCAGTACACGTTTTTGTGCATAATCCACGCGACCTGTGTTTTTGGGTATAGTGTTCACTGTTGTTTTTCGCCGGAAAACCTAAGCCGGGGCACGCGCGCGACTTCTCGTTGTAGATAGATTTTCGCCGCCGGGGTATTGGCCTAGTGAACCGTTGAGGTTTGTCTCGTCGTCCCTATCGGAATGTCTGCACACAAGCTTCGCGGTTCACGCGGTGTGAGGCATAATGACAATTTAAATAAAAGCGTCGATTAATTAATACCGGAGACAAAAGGCGGGATATAAACAATAACTTTGCCTCGTCACCCGAAAAAGCGCGTATCCGTACCGTGGCAAAATTAACCGTATACACGCATCATTATTATCGTCGTCGTTATTATTATTCCCATCTTTATTATTACTTCTGCTATTATAATATTATTATAATACCACTTGTTCCGCCCGTCTACCTACTTACACACTCATGCGTCGTGCACGCAGCAGAGACACATCAGAGTTTGCTCGCGTGCTCGCGGTAAAAGTCGACTAAACAAATTAGACCATGTAAACACAATATTTTGGCGATTCGGTGTTTAAACCCGAAAGCGATTGACATTGTTTTCATAATAATTACGGATCGACGTCGTATCGTACATGCTATAATATAATAATGAGCGACCTCATGCACATGCGAATAAACATCATTAGGGGTGACATAAATAACGTGACGTTTAAATTCAACGATTAAACAATATTTCCACTGCAGTATCCGGACACGCGTATTAGTAGACTATAGCTGCTTTTATTTCACCATACTTGAAATAGAATACGATCGAAGCAACCATATTCTTGTCGTGTCCAGAAAAGTGTTTTCCTAAACGTCAATCGATGCGATTCCGAAATGTCCACGTGCCTGTCCTTTATTCATAATAATATTATTTTAATACTTTCTAATTCCAATACTCGTCCACAGTTACGCGAGTCGCATTTTTATATAGCGATGAAAAAAATTCACTGTCATGTAAATGATTTATTTTCCGTGAAAATCTATAATACTAGCATTGTTGAGGAAAGTGAATGCACTTTTATACATAGTTAAGAATTTTTTAATGGATTAAATTGTTTTTCTTAGTGAAAGGATTATAATACTTAGATCATAACTATAATTGTAACCAACTATCAATATTATGAACAATGTTTTACTATAATAATAATATAATACTTCGTATTGTTGAAGTTTACGGTATCAGTTTAACAGTTTTATAAATGGCTTAAATTTAATCAAAATTGAATTTATAAGTAGATACCCAGATAAGTATATTAATAATACTATATTACATTTTTGACTACGGATAAAATGACAATATTAATAATTTGTCCGAATACTATAAAATGGTGTTTAACATGACGTAAATTATAACATTATTAAAAAAAAAAAAAAATTCAATTAACTTATAAAACAAACATTAACACTTATATTTTGTTTTTAAGAATTTTTTCTCACACATAATTGACTTATTGTCATGGTAATTCAAAATATTATGCCTGATAATCTCCATCTTAATTCAACAATAATTAATGCACATACATTGTTTTATGAGTTCATTTTCTGAGAACTGTTTAAAATATATTATTTTGATATACATTTAATATATATTCTTACTTTATATATTATGAATTTATGAAATTTTCATTATTATACAATAATCCATGAGTTATGGACACTTAACTTATTTTAAATACCTACTCAGTACTTACCATAGACAAAATTCAATTGAATTTTCTGTTATGTGATTGTTTATTATTAAAAAAAATTATTAGGTTTATTGATACTTAAAGGTTTTTTGTACCTACGCATAAATATACATTTGAAAATATAGAATATATATAGTAAGTACTTACTATTGATATATCCATAACTGAAATGTAAAATTCAAATATTTCAGCTGAAAAATTGAGGCGAGTATTAAATATAATAATAAAAAGCGTATAAACACGCTATTCGCTTTGATTAAAAAAAAAAAAAAAACACTGACAGTTTTTTTAATCTGACATACATGAATTGCACAAATTCCATTTATACAATATTTCAGTTTTTGAAATCCCATGTAGGTCAATAAGGTTTTTTTGCACCATCATATTTTTATTATAGGTATATTATTTTACGATTATGATCTTACAAATGAATGGAATTTACACGTTTAATCATAGACAAATGTACAATACGTCTGTATAATAGATATATTATAATAACTTGATATCGGAAACACGTCGAAATCGTATGAAAAAAAAGTTTGTTATGTCCGTTGCAATGTTGAATACATTTTTTTCAGTACAATGTGTTATATTAATTTTAACCGTATGATATAGGTTTATATCTATTAACTCGAATGAACTCAATTGTTATTTTCATTAAAAGGATATATGATATTATTTTTAACACCGGTCTCTGTTATTTTTTTGTTCATATGTAGGTTAACAGTCTTAGGCTGTACAATGTGCATGGCCAGTTCAGAAGGGCCACCGTCCTCGACTCCCGAAGTTTCTGGCTTCCGGATGATGTTTAATGCGTACAGACAGTGTTCGGACCAACCGGAAATGGTTGTGTGCTTGAAAAGTCGGGCACTCCGGATGCTGGACAGAGCAATTCATATGGAAAACATTCAAATAACTGACGGTAACGTGTAATTGATTGAAGATTGTTTTTACAATAATTTATTATTATATCCAAAAATAGTTATTGAATTATGGTAAAACTTGATGCTTTCAACTTAAGGTATATTATTGGTTAAAAAGTTGTAAACAATCAAGACATATATTTATACAATACTATGACGTGTATTCGGTCGAATCGGTTTTCGTTCCAATTATAACGGTATTGCGAAGATAGTGTATAATTAATTATTTTAGATTTGTTACACATACGGAAGTGTCTATAGCATGCCCCTTATGTTTGCACTTTGTTTCACTATTATAGTATTATGATATACTAAGACAATGCGTTTAGTTTAAGCACTGTACACGAATCATTGTTTTCCCTTTAAAAACGAAAATACGTTTAAAAGTCAGATGCATGTATATTTTCTTTTCCAATGAATTTTAACAGTTAACGTTGTTTAATTTCACGCATGTTAAGACATTTGCGGTTTCACTTTTATTCAAATATATAACGTCGTCTTCTAATGTGGACATTGAGTTTGATTGTACTTTTATAATACGATTTAATTCCTATGAAATTATTATACCTACCTATTTACGTCGCTCGGTATATTTTAAGAGAAGAGCATTGAGATCGTTTATAACAATATACTGTATTACTATTTTAGGTATATCTCTGGTGAAAAAATCTGAAAACAACGGCAGATCGTTAGAAGTAGACAACAGCGAAGTAGCTGAAAACGTGATCCCTGAGAACTCAGCCGATTTCGGTAAACAAGTGGACTCGATGTTGTATGAAAAACTGTCTAGGTTCGCCAGGTCAAGATCACTTCAGCTGTCCATGCCACAGATGTTCGATGAAGGCAGGGACCTCGATGATGGTGTGTACTTAACTGGTAATGTAATATACAGCATACAATTATTATACACTTCTGACATTGTGTAGATCGTGCTTTAAAAAATATTGCAAGACACAATAATATAATAAATTAGAATATTTCAATAAGTTTATAAAACCACAACTATGTAGTATAATCGCTGGTAATCTATGCATTTTATTGTATATTACAATTTTAATATAGTAATAATAACAGTATATTAATTTAAGATATGTACGATTTTGCTGTTTTGGGACTAGTGCCCTGTTTGTGAAAAAGCAAGTTATAGTAAGTACCTTCTCTACTTCTATAAATTACGTTTGAAATTCGAAAATAATAAATACTATTTTAAAATATTAAAAAGTGCAAGATCCAATTAATTAATATTTCCTTTAAACTAATATACAAAATGTGGAGTTAGGTACACCGGAAATAAATTTATTTTAAGAAATCTAGAAATAATATTACCAAAAATATAATTTAAAAGCTAAAATATTCCGATAAATAATATTAATGACATAAAATATTAGCGCGTATTGGAACAAATTATATTACAAAAAACGGATACTAGCAGTAAGACGGGTCAAGTTAAATAACATGTAAACCTCCGTCTAATGGAACTCTCGTACTCTTTCACGACTAAAAAAAAAAGAACTAAATGTCTTAAAATTTATTAAAATAAAAAAAAATGCCTGTAATAACGCTTTTCGTTTGGTTTAATATGACGTGTCGTTATCCGTTGGATGTTTGCAGGCCGCAAGAAGAAAAAGGACAAGGGCGGCCAAGTGTATCTGATGATGCTCAAAGGCGGTCTGCTGGCCATGGCATACAAAGGCCTAGCGTTGTTGGCTGGCAAGGCTCTGTTGGTGAGCAAGATTGCACTCACGTTGGCCATTCTGGTGGCGTTCAAGAAGCTGTTCAGCGGCGGCGGTCACGGCGGATCGTCCAAGACGACGTACGAGATCGTCAAGCAGCCGGTGATGACGCACTCGCATCAGTACGCCGCGCCCGGTGCCGCCGACACGTTCGGCAGCTACGACAACAGCGGACCGTACGCGCGAAGTATTGCCCAACCGGACGTCGTGCCTTATCCGCAGCTCGCCGCTTACAGGGCCCACGTCAGGGGCGTGGGTGGTGGTGGCGGCGGTCCAGCGATGATGTCGTCCGCAGCTTCGTCACAGTCGTCCGCCGTGCAACACGATTCCGGCCAGAGGGACGAAGCGCTCTAAACGCGCCCGGCTCGTTTCTACCGACCGATCCCGTCGGGTCTCAGCCGCCGTCGCTGACCCCACCGCAGCCACCCACCAACTTCATCGCATGAACCAAGATATATTATTTTCGGTCTCCCTTGAATCCGTCTAAGACTTCGTAATTGAATAACACTATACATTATAATATTATCATATCATTATAAACTATTTATTTATTTATTTTATTATCGCCTTTTATATATATATATTTATTTTTATTATATTAAATACATAGTATTATAAGCGTATAATATATATTTTTTATTATTATTGCTCTACCGCGTTCTCCGATCGCGATTATTATTATTATTTTATTATTATGAATAACTGATTGTGCTCAATGTTGTGTTGTACAATATTTTTATATTTTATTTAAGATTAAGAATAAAAAAAAAAAAAAAATAATAATAATAATAAAACCAACCAGTTTACATTATTATAACTTGTCCGACATAATATTTTGAACTTGGTACACCGGAATAGTCGTATATGTGTATTATGCTCTTGCGCGTGTTTAATATCCGTCGATCGATTTGATATAGATCCTCGAATGCATTAATGTCTTTCATTAGATGAAATATTAAAGTTGCCTAAAATTAACGATTTAATTTATATGAATAACATGTTTGTATACTGTATACATTAAGAGTAGTCTTTAAGACTATT
Organism: Aphis craccivora; assembly: GCA_009835225.1. Taxonomy (NCBI): domain Eukaryota; kingdom Metazoa; phylum Arthropoda; class Insecta; order Hemiptera; family Aphididae; genus Aphis; species Aphis craccivora. The sequence continues at coordinate 10,741 of VUJU01000358.1, read as the reverse complement.
AAGTAAATATATATTATATACTTACATAATGGTGGTAGGAAAGAAGGTCATATTATCAAAATAAATAACTTTGGGGATCGTAAATCAAAAAAGGTTACGCACCACTGATATCTACAGATATTTTAAATACAATTTAAGTTATTTATTTTTACCAGCTTTTATTATAGTATTTTTAGTAATATAATTAATGTAATAGTATGAATGCAGTACATACATTCATAAATTTTAGTTTATTTGTACATATTTGTATTGAAATATAATTAGTTGCTACAATACCACATTTTTACAAAACATGTAGCACGTAGCAAGTAGGTATAAAATTATTTCAGACTTCAGTGAAAGTTATTAATAATTATTTTCATAAAGTAATTTGGGGTTTCATAATGATTTCGGTTAGGATTAGAAGAGGAAGCACTTATTATCATCTTCATACGCTTCCACAAACGACTCCCAATTTCATCCTAATCTTTTCATAAAAAGCCTTTCCTATAGGTAATTCGAATCACTGATCACTGGTTAAAAAAAAAGGAGCATAGTCAAAACTCGTATTTTTTTACCGAAATTAAATGGTCGTCTGCGATCGGGTAAAAATAGGTAATGATCGAACTGAGGGCGTTACAATTTTCAGCCAGTACAGTTTTCTTTAAAATTTATAATTATAAATATTTTACTGAACTTAATATGATAGTATCCAAAAATTAGATTTTTTTTATAAAAATTTTTAAATATCTACAAATTTGTGAAAAAATAATAAAATAATCAGCAGTACAGTAAAATGTTATACCTAATACATTAGTTCAGTGGTTCTTAACCTTTTATAGATAACGGACCTCCTGATGAAAAATTTTTAGATACCGTGGATTCCTTTACTAGGTTTTTTTTTTTTTTGAATTCCTTTTTTTTTACATCTCATTTTAACATAACCAAAATTATAATAAATATTTTATATTATAATTACATAAGTAGACATAACAAAACATACATATTTATAATTATATCTTCGATATATAAAGGCTGCCGCGGACCCCGGCCATGAGTATCACGGACCCCCATGGGGATGTGAACCACAGGTTAAAAACCAATGCATTAGTTGAATAAAATTTAATATAGTCTTATAAAAATAAAATATGCATTCATGAATATTATATTGCAAATTAAAATTATCTGAGCTTTATTTTTTTATAATTGTATGATATTTTTACAAATATTTGACAAATTTGTCTAACTAAAATTCATTTTTAATTTAACAGAGGTAAGGATATAATATTAACAATGTTAATGCTAATTTATTTTGTTAAAAGATAGGTTAAAAACACGGATGGGTTACACCGAAAATTGATATTGATCATAAAAAATTCATGTTTTATTATATTAATTTAACGGATAAAGATTTATCAAAATTAAAATATAAGCCAGTTTATAGTATCATAATTTATCGGTCACTATAGTATTATTATTTAACTTTCGTTAAAATATAATATGCATAAGCCATAAAAAGTATATTAACTATTTAATATTTTTAAGAATGTAGAAAATCTAAAAATGCATAAATTTGTTATTACTTTTCTTTTTTGATTCATTTTGTACTACTCATCTTTTTTTTTTTTTTTTGTATGAAACTAGTTTTTACTTTAAATAATACTGTTGTAACAATTTTGCAATTTTTATTTAAGAATATAGGTATTAAGGTATTATAATGTTATATTATTAGGATCTTTAAATAGTAACGACTCATAAATGTCTATGTTCCGTGTGTGTTAGGAAAAAACTGTCATTATCAAATTGCCTTAACTGTTATTTAAAAACAACTGAGAAATGATGTGACGTGTTCAAAATCATCAGGTCACACTTTTAAGAGTAGATGAAATTAGATGTTAAATATTGTAATGGTGTTTCAGTTGATCAAATATGTATTGTTCATTTGAACTTAATTTATTTTTGAATGTATTAAATAAAAAAATGTCATTGTAAAATTATAAAAACTAAATCACAACTTTTCAACAAAAAAAAAACTTTAGACAGAAACATTTTATATAAATTAGCAAAATAACTTTATATTATAGTAGTATTATATTAAATATGAGAAGCATGATTTAGGTAGCTGCCCATTAATGACTTGATTCATTGAATAATTTTAATAAAAAAAAATTTTTTTAGAGGACTTAGATGTAAAGTTTTGCAAAAGGTCACGGCACTCCTTCCTTTGTGTAATGTCGAATACACTAATTTTAGTTGAATTAAGAGTATGTAATGTTAGAAAAAAAAACCAAACTATAGGCTATTTTTCGAACACACCTCTTAAAAACAGTGCAGTTCTGTATCACATTTTCTTATAATTTCTATAACAAATAATTTTATTAAATTATAAATACTTGTAATATAATACACATTATATATTATACAATTAAAAATTATAAAAAAAAATAATGATAATAGTATGCCAATCATTGCATTTTAAGTGATAATATAAATCAATGTTAATTATTAACATTATTTTTTGAACATCTGTATTACAATATTTTAAATTAACTGAATTGCAATATTCAGGGCCACCCCCTTTTTCGGCCAGCACAGTTTCTTAGAAATGTATAATAAATATTATAATAATTGAGCATATTATGATTTTAACGTATTACCTATTACCTTTGATAAATTAAAATTTTATTTTAGTTTGACAAATTTGTCAAACATTTATGCAAATATCATAAAATTATAAAAAAGTATAGCTTATATAATTTTAATTTTCGATATAATATTAATGAATGCTAATAATATTAGCATTTTATTATTATAAGACTACATTAATTTTTATTTGACTAATGTATTAGGTATATTAGGTTTAACATTTTATTTTATTTTATTATTTTTTCACAAATCTGTAGGTACCTAATAATCTTTATAAAAAAAGTCACATTTTTTGATACAAACTACAATTAATATACAATCATATTAAATTCAGTAAACTTGTTACTTCTATTCCTAATGGAAGTCATTATTATGAAGCCCCAAATAATTACTTTATGAAAATAATTGTTAATAACTTTCTCTGAAGTCTGAAATAATCTAGTACTTGTTTTGTAAAAATATAAATCTTCCAGTGTCTATCATGTGGCAACTAATTATATTTAAATACAAATATGAATAAATAAACTGAAAATTCTGAATGTAGGTATCTATTGCATATTACTTAAAATACTAAAATAAACCTAGCTGGTAAAAAAGCGACGGGGAAAGATTTGACGAAAACGACAGAGAAGAAATTTGTTGTGAAAAAAAAAATGTTAAAAACCAATCTCTGGATTGAAAAACAAAAAAATTATATTTATTAGGTATTTAGGTACCTACCTACTTAGTTTAGCTTAATTTATTATTTGTTTACAGGAAGTAGAAAACTAGAGAATATTATGCCTATCTATTAACGTAAACTCAAATTTAGTTATTCTTACATACCTACAATTTAGTACTACACTTATTCAAAGTTTATTAGTCATACAAAAACTATAAGTACATTATTATATTTTTTATTTTTTAACAGTAATAATCTATATATACCTAATTCAATAAATATACCAATAATTCATTACTATAGAATATAGACATTAAACATTGTAAATTAAATGGCAAAATGAAAAATATTTCATTATTGTTTTGTTTAACTAAATCATACATCGAGCTATTTTATTGAGTCTTATAAATTTAATTTATATTCTTATTTGTATACATTGCGTACTTTCATTCCTATCCTACCGACGCATATTATTCAATCAATAATCTAGGACAACAGTTAAAAATATTATATATTATAAAAGTACAATACTGTATAGGTACATGAAAATATGATTTTGAAAGAGCTCTAAAAATCTGGACTTTTTCTGGAATAAAGTTTTAACATTAATTTCATCTCACCTATAATCTGGTTACAGATTGTTCTTCTAATCTATATATTATTACAGTTAACAATATCTCAATTTTTAAGTAGTTCAACAAATCAATGTACAACTTAATAACAGTTTTTTGATTATGTAGGTAACATGATATATTAGCTTTTGACAGATCAAATGTAAATAAATCAAGTACAGTTTAGTAATTATGATACCTAAGAATAAAATATTAAATTATAAAAAACCATACAAATTTAAATATTTAAGACATAATACACACTTGAAAGATGAGTGGCCTTCTGGTGGAAAAGTGCGTGCCTATTAAACCTTTGTGGGAATAACTGAATTATTCAAAATAATGAACCTAATAGGTATATATATATATTATATAAGTATTCTTCAAAATGTAAATAGTAGGTGGTACCCAAGCAAATCGAAGGAATTATGTTAAATTAATTATGTTTAAAACTTAATACATCAGAATTCTGTATTTATAACAAACATGTTTAATTTAACGACATTCAAGGATCTAACTTATTAACTATAATTTGCTTAACTTTTTTTTGAGTATTTTTAAATAGTATAAGATTATAGTTATTATAGGTAATATAATACTAGTTTATCATTTCATCATGATAGTTCTGGATAGTTTAGAACAGTGATGCTTAATCTTTTTTCTTTGGCGAGCCACTTTGGTAAACAACCTAACAACCTATTAAACAACTATCTTCAAGCGGGCCACAAAATATAAAAGTACAAATGATCTCATTCCGACAGAAAATATCTATAATACAATAAAATGAAAAATCGTTTTTTTTTTATTTTAAAAATCTGTAACGGGCTATGGGTTGGACACCACTGGTTTAGAACTAAGTAAAATTAACTAGGTATAGGAAAATTCAATAAAATTATTCACAAATATCTAGGTTTAACTCTTACACATTTCAATAATATGCTTATAATATTTATGTAAGGAAACATATGAGCAACATATAAATAAATGCGTTTTATTTAAATTTGTTCACTAAAAATAAAGAGAAGTAAGAAATTGGGCCAAATATTGGTTACGCATAATACAGTTCTATTTGCAACTCTTTTTACCTTGATTTACCTTGATAACTAGTGTCTATAAAGTACCTAACAAAGTATATGATCAGACGCACACCAATACAATAAAAATCGGCCATGACTCACTATGATAATCTGTTTGTCCCTTTTGAATTGTTTTGATGTACACCTGACAATATACCTAACAATAAACATTTGTGGAGTAATCAAGAGGGATCAGAGGATGCAATTACAACCTGATCCAAATAGTAAACCTGTTAAATAACCTGCTCTAAACATGTTTTTTCTAATATACTATTTTAAATTCATTTCTATAATACAAAACAGTTGAATTTATTTTTAAATTCACGAGCCTATACAATGTGTGAATAATGTAACTAATTCCATTTTCATATATACTAGGAAGTACCTAATTATGATTACTCACTGGAAATTTAGTGTTAATACAAATTTCAAAGTCCTTATGCTCTTTTTCGACAAACTTCTGATAGCACATTGCATGGCATACCTTTGTACAATCTTCACAGTTGTACACAGCTTTGAATATTATGATTTTTTTGCAGTATAAACATTTTTCGTACCGATTGAAAAAATTGGCAATTATGATTTTAGTATTAGTTTAATAACTGTATCTATTTTTTTTTTTAATTTAAGTAATTAATAAATATATTTATATTTCCTTTTCACTGTATGTATACAATATATTATTATATTATGTATAATTAATATCCAAAATACTACTGTAATATTATGTGTAATTAAATTTTGAAACATGTAACACTCTACTACCAACATAACTTCTGCTTAAAAGTAGTAAATATAACAATATTATATAGATTTTCAATAAAAAAATAAAATATAAAAAATTGGATGTATATAAAATCATGCTCTGATGAATATCGCTTCCTTATTTCCTTAATACTCTTCACTTTTATTAAATTTATACTTTAACAGACTTGGGTAGTATTCCGAATACTTTTTTTTTTAAAGTATTCAATACAGTATTTTGAATACTTTTTTTGCATTGAAGCTTTTGCGCTTGTATATCACTATAAATGTATATTTCTATTCAAAATATTTTGTTTGGTTTTCTACAATTTTAAAATTTTTTAAAATATGTGATATTTTAAAATTAAATCGGTTTTCTAAATATGATCTATAAATTTTAGAAGAATATATTGATGTTATAAAACCATTATGCATTTGCCTTGATGTGTTGCAAGGTGAAAAATATGTATTTTGGGTTTTTGTTGCCTTCTATTACAATACTCTTACAAAAGTATGAAGATCTCTCTAAAAAACATTTATAGTTTATTATGATTTTTTAGTTTGTTTGAATATATTTTTGTCATTGAAATCTAAATCTACTAAAAAAAAGTATTTGAAAAATATTTGGAATAATTTTTGTGAAGTATTCCAAATACTTAGAAATACTATTATTTCTTATAAAGTATTCGCATATATATTCCGAATACTTGTTTTTTTAAGTGTATGGAATATGTATTCAAAATACTTTTAAAAAGTATTTTATCCAAGTCTGAGTATAATATATTGTATAAACCGATGATATTATAATTATTTAAACGAACAGTAATAATCATAATAAAAATAATAAATAATAATAATAATAAATACTACTAATTAATATAATAAATAATCGTTTCACGACAATGTGATGTGCACATGGTGTCGAATAACGTGATAATTTTAATATTTGTAATTATATCTTTAATATGGCTTGTTATACGATCTGTAAGCCAAAATGTGACTTGCAGCAGCAGCAGCCTCCGACGACGATGATCTCTTGTCCCAGCCTCCGCCACCCGAACTTCCACCCGATGGCCACCCAGAACCTGACGACGAGTGAGTCTCGTGAACCAAGTGCTCGCTGCCACCAGACTTCGATAAAAGTTTCTTTAGCGTAATGATCAATGACAGAATCAGTGCTATTTTGCTGATGATCAATGCCTTGCCGGCCATCAGAAACAGTAGTCCAAGCGCCAGCGGTATGATCATCATTGCCTTCATGCCAGCCATCGTCATCATCATTCCCATGGTTTTCTTCATTTTTCCACGACCTTTATAAACATTTACCCAGAAATATTATCATAGGCAATTATTATTATGTTATATATTTTTTTGAACATAAAAAATACTGACTGAAATTCCTAAAAAATTATCCTGTTTATATGTTTATTTCGTCTGCATACGAATACTGTGAAAATATTTAAAAACAATATACGACAATTCGTAGGTAGAGCCTTAGACTAAATTTTTAACGCGTTTCGGGAATCGAATGAGCGAAACAAGCTACGGCGGTGACAAATGTTTAATAGAATAAATAAATATGGAAAAATAAAAGTACAAACCGATTTACAAGGACGACTCGTTTTCGTGCCCCGATATCAGAGTACAAAGAAAACGAAAAACACATATTATTATTGTTACAAACGATTCGTAGCCCTAGATTTGTCGTTATTGTTGTCTTCGTCGCCATTGTGTTGCTTATATCGTGTGTAATTAGCGCCTCGGCGAAAGGAATTATTACAAGCAAGTAACGCGTACACACACACACACACACACACACATAATTACATATTTATATTATTGTAAAATTGTATGTAGGTTCAATATGCGCGGTATGTTTGTCCGAATGGAGTACGCTCTCGTATTAGTGACGGACTGACACACACACTCTCAAACGCGTGCGATATTATTGTTATACTGATATATTTATATTGATATATTTAAGAACGGAATATATAATATTATACAACATATATATTATGTATACGGTATACTAATTCCGTTTCGGTTTTGGTTTGTATGGATTTTTTTTTTTTGCATTTGAATTTGAATAAAATCGCTGCTAGTCAATTGAGTTGTACACGACTGTCGGAATGAAAAACACGAGCCACCCGTTTGTGAAAATATTATGTAGCCCAGGCATGCGACTTACTCCTCTCAGTTTTAAGACTCTCACCTGATTGGCATAATAACAATATCATTGCAAGTGTTACGCCGTCTGTCGATCCGATAAATCAACTGCAGTACTATATGTCGATTATATTTACCCTCTTAATCTTATATATATATATCGATTAACCCAACTCAATGTCAACACGTTAACTTTAGATTCTCACTATGATATACAAGCAGCGGTTCAAAATTAATCAATTCAAATGATATAATAAAACTATGAAATCATAATATAATGGATCAAATGAAAAATGAAGTGACGAGAAAAAAGTTTTTCATTAACAAACAATTACACAATGTATTTATTTATATTGTGGTTATGTTCGATACTAGTGGTGAACTCTATTTTCAAACAAAACTAAATTGTGTATAGATATTTCGTTTTAAAATCTCTACAGTTTTAAACACTTATCATATGTATGGTGGTCTTTCGTGGTTTTTTATTAATGTGTAATTTTTAGACAACTTATAAAATATTATGTTAATTCATTTTTTATGATAAATTCTACATATTTCATTTTTAAATGCTGTTGTAGAATAATTTTTTTATAACCCGTGTAAAAGTAATTATTATTCAAATATTATATTTTATCAGAAATAATCTACCTATATTACAAGTTAAGAGATTTAAGTTTTAATTTCGAACAAAAGTTTAAGTTCTAAGACTCTAGTAAATAAATTATAGATTAAATGTTATTCATATTTTTTTTAACAATTACCTATGTAAATAATAATCATGAATAACTTAAAAAAAATTAAAGTATTGCAATAATAACTATATTGCATTGATTTTTCTTAAAATATAAATTAAAATTGGATATTTTTAGTCATTATAAATTCGATAACAATTCATTTGATTATTATATCTATAGTTGTTATCGACTGACTATTATAAATTTAAAAATCTAAGAAAATTTCTCTAAATTGGTAAATTAAGTTGAAAAAATGAAAAAAAAAAACTTGAATTTATATAATTTCTATATCTCGGCTATTTATATATTTGAAAAATAAAACAAAATTAGTTTTTATTTAATATATTTTTTTAAGGTTTTGACTTTTCCCATAAGCTTAATCTTGAGTAAGATATAGAGAAATAGACATATATAAATTATGTATTGGGTTTGCATATATATTTTATTTCAAATCCTTATTACCTTCTTCTAAGGCTGTCCTTAAATCATCCGGCGTAACTTCGGGTAAGCCAACTTTAACAACTCGGCCACTGAGAAGTCCAACAGCCTTCTCGTAAAGCATATGGTTAAGTATTTCGTCTGGTTTTGACTGAAGATCACGTTCGTTAACCACTGGACCTGGATCCGACCGTTGCCGACGGTGAGCTAAGTCTCCGTGGACTAGTGTCACTGATCCGGTTAAGGGTAACGAATCATCACGTGACATGCGGTCCATTGTCGCGATCGCCTTGGCCTTGAGACATGTGATGAAATTTTCTACACCGCCTCCGTCGTCGCCGTCACCAGATCGTAATCCACAGTAAGCTTCGGAACGGCCTCCCAAAGCTAAAATCACCACTACGCACATAAACACCATAGGTAACCTATTCATTATGGTATCAGCAAATTTTTTCCGCACGAACTGTCACTGAACCCGGTATCGAGTTATGTTTTAAAATTACCGTACGCCGTGTACAATAATGTTTTATTATACTAAACGCGTTAAGATATCGATTTTGACTGTTAAAGATTTGTGCAAACGCCTTGGCACAGTAGCTGTAGATTCTTCGACGCCAGAACGTGCACTGTTAGCTGGGTTTCCCGGTAGTTCAGTATATATACCACCGCTGTAGTGCGGGGAGCGGAAAACGCGCACGAGTCACAACGGCTAGGACTCCTCTTAGCCGGCGCCCCTCCAAACGCGCACTTGACCTCTAACATTGTGCTTTCTTCTTATTCTCTCACGATCGTTGTTCGTGGAGTACTCGACGACGTTGAACGATGATAATAATATTGTTTTAGCAGGGTCACCGTGATAAGGGGTTGGGTGAGGGGTAATAGTCTCCGGAGTAGAGTGTAATATATTATTATTTCACCTCGGGCACATCCATATAGAATCTTACTTGGCCGTTTTCGCGAAATAAATGTTCATTTAATTTTAGGCTACCTTAGCGTGTAGTATATTATATTAATTGTTTTTTGTGATAATGCGTTTTCATTACGTCGTATTGACTGGAAGGCTTTCACGCGTTGTGAGTTGATCATACGGATTTCGCAGAAAATCGAAAATCGCAGTAAAGTATTGTAAGAGTTCGCAAATCGAATCAGATTTTTTTAATACGATTATTTATTCCACCCATTTACTCATATTTATAATACTATTTTTTTTTATTTTTTGTTTATTATGAATAATACATTGTACTTAAAAACAATGACAGTATTGCAGTGAGTTTATGGCTTGTATTTTCTGTGTACATTAAAACATAATATTATATGACTTGAAACTATGTAAGCATGTTTCTATTTAATTTAATGATGATGTATAATATATTTTAAATCAAACTTCATTAAACATGTATAGAAGTCTGTATTATTTTATATTTAATTTAATAAGTTCTTTGTTATTTATTTGAATTAATTCAAGATATCATAAAGCAAAAAATAAAAAAAATAAATCATGTCATATTGCATACGAATCTGCAATGAAGTGAGACATTTTATGTCTCACATAAAATGAACTACAATCTATCACAGATTTATCGTTACACTTTTCGATTCATAATTTATATTAGAATATTATTATATTGTTATACTAGATAATTTCCCGTTACCAGGGGTAACCAGGGTAACCGTAACATAACA
>VUJU01000357.1:86802-116771 GCA_009835225.1 Aphis craccivora | reverse complement strand
AAATTACTATTTAAAAATAAGTGGTAAAAAAATAACCTATTTCTTATTGATAATTTATACGTATGTGTATTGTTTATGCTACGTTAATGTTGTACGTAAAATATATTTGTTTGTAAGTTTTGAAATACCTAGGTTTATATCAATGTCTACCGGATAGTATATATTTTTTAAGTAGGTACCAATAGGGGACATACTTATCTATTAAATTTAACTATAAAAAAAAATACTAAAGACAATTAATATTTCTTATTTATGAACTATGATAATATGATCATTGGTTATTGGGTATACGAAAATATTACACAATGTAATTTAAAATTACTCTATTTTATTATAGATTTCTTTAAAACAATACAATTAGAATTATCAATTAAATAAAGCCTAGATGTTTATTAATTCAATTTAAAATATGATCGATATCAGTAGATATATATTATTTAAAAGTATAAGTAATTTAATACATTTTTGAGTAAGGTGTAAATCTGTTATATTAAAAATACATTATATAAATAAGGATACAAAGTGTAACTTCTTTATATTAAATTATTTTAAAATAACATTAAACGTTATTAAATTTTGATTCATTTTCTTGATTCTACAAGTTGACATTAATTTCAATCTTTTATAGCGAGTTAACTACAGTAAATTAAATTAAAATGAACTTTATTTTTTCATTGGACTATCAGTCAAAATAATCAAATAAGTTTTATTTTCTGTATACACAAAACTATATTTTAATGTAGTAAGTTAATTTTTTATAATAATATTATATGAAATTAATATATTTACTAAAATTTATAATTATTTTAATGATATTTTTTAAAATTATTATTGTAAGTATTTTAATTGATTTGTATGGAGATAATAGCAAGTTAAACCAACTAACAGTTCAATACGAAATCATCACTCAATAATTATTAGATTTATTTACAAAACAAAAAAAAAACTGTACAGTATATTATGGTGTTTACCATTAATAATATGTACACATGTATATTTAATATACTAAACAATTTAAAATATATACATATATATATTTTTTTTAAGTTAAAATAAACGCAAAAGTTTCTGGATAAATGGTTCTAAATAAAAATATTTTGCCACTTCATTTTTGATACGTATGTGTAATGTATATTATTTACTTTTTAACTGAATTGTTCAACCCATATATAGATTTAGTAGAGTTATACTTCGATTTGTTTTAACTAACGTACACATTTTGTTGTAAGTAATAATACACAGAGTAATTTTATTTTTCAAGCATCCTTATTTTTTTTTATTAATATAATATATTTATTCAAATTATAACTTTTGGAATTTTTTAATACACTCAAAGATCATATTTTTCAATTCTTCTTCTTATTATTATTATTATTATTATTATTATTATTATTTAGTAGACTTGTAATGATATAAAAATCATTTTTTTTAACCCCTTCATTTGCTGTAAATTATTAAATGAATATTCTTTTTGAAAACATTGCTGCACTTAATTCTAAATTCAAATGAGTCGTTTCTCAGTTATTAAAATTTTTATTTTAAGGATAGTATTTCTTAAAATTTGATTTATGAAAAAAAAAATCAATTTAATATTGGATCTAGTTGTACTAGAACCGATTTTTATAAATAATAAATATTGATAAAATACTAATATTTTTGAGTTATCATAACTCCAAATCTTTCAAATCTAGTCATTAAAACTAGGGGTGCCAAAATGGACGTGTTAGCGAGTCACACGAATGAATACAGAAAGTTATTATTCTAAGAGCAATATGTTTATAAATACATTTTAAATAATTTCATAAATGTTTATAAATGTTTACCAAAAAAATAAAATAAAATTCATAACAATAATAAGTAAACTTTTATTTTATAAATAAGACGTGAGCCACCACATCGAGTTATAAGGAGAGCCACTAGTTGACCATCTCCTTTAAAGTCCTATTATTCATGGTATATACATTAAATAACTCAAAAACTACTTTTTCTAATTTTTATTTAGATGTATCAAATTTTTATCTTAACTGAACACTTCTAAAAAAAAAAAAACAAAAACAAAAAATATCATGAGTGTTTGAAAATATATTGCATTATAAAAAAAAGGGTGAATATACTTTCGAATTTAATATTCCAATGATGAATCATTGTACATCAAGAACGATTATAGGTAGAGTCATCCTCTACTGTAATTTGATATTTGATAATATACTATTATTCTTAGTAAAACGGTAGATTGAACTCATTTTTATTAAAATCTCACATATACCTACTATGTTATTATTAACTATTAAGTAAATACTAACAAGATCGCGGTGTATAAAATTTATGGCATAACATTAATAACCTATAAATATTTTGAAATATTTTGAAATTTTAACAAATTAAATAACAATACGCGTAATAATAAAAAGTATCAAATCACTACAATAACTATTTTTTTTTTTTAATTTACAACAAAATAACTAAAATCACTATAGGATCAACTTTTGTACCTAACTTTGGAAAGCTTCGATTATAATAAGTCTATAAAAATATTACTTATATATTGTTTATATTTTTTTTTAATGATTGTGAAAAAAAACTTATGAAGAATACTGTACAAAATATAACTGCTATATATAATTATATATAATTTAGTTTGTAATAAAAGATGTTAACACATAAATCAAAATAAATATAATAAAATATCTAAAATTATAAATTATTCGTTATTAGCTCAAAAATAAGTAATAAAAAATATAGTAAATTACAAATATTAAGTTGTTACTATATTATTGAATTTATAATTAATACAAAAAAAAAATAAAATAGGTTTTGTCGAAAAACGACGGCGAGTAAAATATTATTTTATTTTATTTTCTTTTAATATTCTTTTTTTCGTAGTTTATTATTATTATTTTGAAAAGCAATCCAAAATATTTACATTTGACCCACAACATACGAATTCGATTTTCTATCATAAACTACCTTCAATATTAAAGAGATATGTCTTAAGATGCAAACAAGAAGCACACATCATTGTAAAAGAATACATTCATTGCTCTACTCAGATCCCAGAATCTAAAACCAATAAATTAAAAAGTTCTATACTATTCTAGATTTACAATATAACACATTAATATCAACATCCATATTATCCACGTAACACATACGACTCTATTACGCTTTGACTGAGAACAAATGTCATCTATAAATAATAAAGTGGACGGGTCTTTTGTAAATGGTGACAGACAGAGAGCCAATGTAATTAAGTAAATAACTACCTACGTTGAAAAGTCGTTGCAGTATTTTATTAACTTATTTTTTTCCTGGTATCTAAAGCCAATTAAATGCCGCTATCGTGTTATCATAATTATTATGTAATATAATTTATTTTTCATTTTTATACTAACAAAAAAATATTAAATAAACAGTTTTCTTTATAAAAATACTACAATAATAATAATAATAAATTACAGCAAAATATTATATTAAATCACACTATAAATCATTCTTATGGTATTCTCTCAACGTATTAACTTTATTGGCCATTTAACCAACGTCTATAAATAAAGCAAATTCTAATTTAAGTATACTCGTTACCTATTATTTAATGTCATGCGTTATGTTTATTTATAATTATATATTGTTATTGCAGTTCTAGATTTTAGCAATTTGTATTCATATGAAACTGTCATGCTAAATCTTTGTAATTGAATTTACCTATATAGTAGGTCCGTGCTATTAATAATAACACTACATAAATAATATCAGTTTCACGCACGAATTATATTAATTCGAATTTAATAAATTTCTAATCAAATAAATATACTCATATACGTGATACATCTGATAACTTCACATTATAAGTATTTATATGCAAACAATTGAAACGTATAACATCGTAGATTCTTAGAATTATTAAGGATATACTATGCAATAATTTATTTGTATGAGAACAGCTGAATTCAATAGATAGATTCACTGTTTTAATATTATTTTATTTTTTTTATTTTTTATACTACTTAAATCATTTTTAAGATGTTAATTGGAATCTATACTTTTCGAATCGTACAAATTGCAATATACATCCACACTGAGTTTTGATATTTGTTTTCAAATTTAAATTCTACTATATTATTAAAACAACGTGTTTACATTGTACAAGTTGAATGTTTCAAAATACAATATACATTTTTTCTATGGATTAAATTCTTTTAATAATATTTGACATAAATATTGACAATATTGTGTATTTTAAAATTGTTTGTAAATATCGAGTATAAATATTTTCTAATACACTAAAACATACGATAAAAGTCCTCAGTGGCAACTAAATTCTGTAGTATTTATTTATTTAAATAAATAAAGCTGCATGGGAGGAAGTAATTCTTACCCGATTTCTCTGCAGCGGCTTAAAATTGGAATAAAAAGGTAGGTACAATTCATATTTAATACTAAACTTGATTTAAATAACAAAATTGATTATTTGTCAGTTTATCAATAATCACATATTATATCATATTGTATTTTTTTTTCTAGAACTTTGCAAGATACTCTTCATTTCTCCAAGAGTCCATAAAATAGGTAATCTTAATTCTTAAAAAATGTTTCATAGTTCTTTAACTTAAATTAATTGTGATGTTATTTTTAAACATTATAATATAGTTATCATTCACTATTGAATGTTAAATACTAATATAATAATGATTATAACAATTTTATAATAATAAATTATATAACAATTGTTAGTATCATTTTAGAGAAGATTCTAAAAAAGTGATGCATCTACTGATGTAGTATGATAACGTCACATTGGTATCTCTGTAAAAAAATATAATTTTTGAGGGTTTGGGGAGGTTTACATATGTTAATAAGTTATGTAAGTATATAATATTGTAGAAATTTATAGAAAAAAAAAACTTTTTAATAATTTCAAACCAAAAATCTTATTCCATTGAACTGGAATACATAATATGCGAATATACCTGTACGAGAAATGAAAATTATTATTAAATCTAATAATCTTTCAAGATATATTTCATTATAAATATACTATGACACACATAATTTAATCATCGTACACGTCTCATGAATGTTACAGAGTATTTTCATAACGCCTTTCTGGCTAGATACTGCTATTCAAGCGTAACCATTTTGCGACGTATTTAAAATAAAATAAAAGATCATCTCGAATTAGCGAGGTTAAAGGAGCAAAATAGTGAACGACGTGTGTTCGGAACAGGGGTGAGATTAAATATTTAATTAGGGTCAAAGCGGTACGTCCAAACGGAAAATCCTCTTTACTTCTCAGATATTACCGTTTTAATTTTGTCGGTTACCCGAGCTTATCATCGCCATACGCAAGCATCTGACAAAATAATATGGTGTGACCAGATTGAACAATTTCTCTTTTTTTATCCTGATAATATCATCAGTTCCTGCAAACGGTCGTATTCATATTATATACGTATACACTTACAGTATTCTGGGTGTTTACAATACTGAACATAATATTACTCGTGTCACATTCATGTTTTACCAAAATATAAATATGATTTCAATCGTATTCCTTAAAAAAATAAATGCTTTTATGTAAATATATTATATTGTCGTTTATTGTAATACTTAATTAGTTGTTAACATACATACATTTTTCATTCGTTATATATCTACTATAATAATATGATCATTAACATTTCTCGACAAAACGAAAAAAATAAGTAGTTAACCACTGGACTGATCAGAAGGCGTCATTGAGTCAGTCACTGGAATATACTATATATATATGTGTGTTAAATTTTAATTTAATGATAACTATAATATTATCGAGTAAAAATAACAAATCTGAGTGAAAACAGTGAAAACTGTCTGTATTAGACTACATCACTAAGTATATTTTATGATTTATTTATAATGATATTGTATCAATTTATTTTATTAATACCTATAGTTATATGGTATGTAAGGTAGGTTAAATATATTTTTGCCCAAAATGTTGCATTTTATTGTATTATAAATATTTAGTTCTTAGAATAGTTTATATTTTTACTATTTTTATTTTGTAATTGATCTTAATAATCATTTAATATAATATCTAAGGCTATTCATTTAAATTATATTTACATAATATTTACAGTTTATATTTAACTTAAATTAAGTAAGTTAAGTCCCCTTTAGAAAGTTAATTATATTTATACTTGATTAAAGCTTGGTTGCGTAGTACTTCTCCTAATTTTTGTGCTGTATGGTGTTTATTTCTTAAGTCTATGATTTTTTTGTAATATGTTTGGATGTATTTGACGGTGTAATCTATTATACATGATTTACATGAGGGTGGGTAGTTTTCGGCCATGAAGTGGCTCTGTTATAAATGTGTGTCCAGTTTATATAGTGTTAATAAGAAATACAAGACATTTATTTTTTGACTCCCTTCTCGAAAATTAAAAAAAAATTAGATTCATTTTCTAAAAAAAAAAATATTTAATTTGACACACACACACAATAAAAAGTCATGGTTGAAGACCGAAGCAGTATTAGAATCTTTTCAATTACTTAATATTATTGGTTTAATAATTTAATTAATATTACTTTTGTAAATTATCATTACATAATTAAAACATATTATATGCAAATATTAAAAACTAAAATGTAGATTAAATAACCAAAAAAATATTTAAAATTCACTAAATATATAAATTCCTTTCAAGTTTACGTTCTATTTTATATAAAGTAATATTCATGATCCATTCATCAATATGACAAACCAAAGTTCAATTTTAATTTTAGACTCATTCTTAGGGTTTTATGTTAAAGAAGAAAGGGCTAAAATATGAATTGCATAATTTCGAATCATCACATTTTATGTTGCGATAGTCAATTGACTATAATGTCATTACCTTTGTACTACGATACAATATTATTCAATCATCAAATGTTTTTTTACTATATAATAATTCCAACAGAAATCATTGATGCTTCTGTAATTCTTGGAACAATTTTTAATATTTTGATATAAAGATTTATTTTTGTTTTTTTTTTTTATATATATATATCGTATTTTAGTTTATATTTTTAATCTAAAATTTGTTTACAGATAATAATATAAAATTAAATATTTTCAAAATTTTCTTTGTAGTAATTGAAAATAACACATTAGAAAAAAAATCGATTACTCAAAAGAATGATAAAATAATAATAATAATTTAATTGTATACCATTATATATAATAAGAATATTTCTAAAATATCTTTCGAAAAAATAATTTGATATAGTGGGCATTGAAATGAACAAAGCGAATAGAAAAATATTTGAGAAATCGTTGTAAAAAATACAATAACAGAAGGAAAATTACTTTTTGTACATCAAATAGACAACGAATAACAATGTAATATTGTACATGTTCATATATCATACTTGAATACTAGGTGTTTACAATATATTGTTAAAATATATAAGATGATGACATAAGTGTCCATACTCATTATTTCAAACAAATTAAGTTTTTGAAAACATTATTTATTATAATTCAATTCGTTGCAAAACAACAATTTTGAAAAAAAAAATATTTCTAAAATATTTGATCTTATTTTTTTTTTCAATTTTTTACTTTTTTCAATGAATAACGACATTCATTTTTAATGTTATAAGATTGTAAAAATGTTTTTAGAAAATCTTATACAATTTAAATACTTAACCTATAACCTATATATTACAACATATAACAGTTTATCAGATTTAGCTAATTTATTCGTAACTTCTGTGATCGAATAAGATGTATTGAACATGAAATATATATTTTTATATCATCAAAAATAGTAAATTAGTTATAAATTTATAATTTTATGAGTATAATTATGTAATTATATTCATTTAATTTGTCATGAAATATTTTCTATTTTAACCAGTTAACAACTTTATATTAATTATAATGCAATTATTACTGAATATTAAATATGATTTGCATGATCAAATGATTATATATTTATATGAACTAGAGCTCTTATTATAACAAAAACAATACTCATCACAGTTTGGTTATTAATATTTAAATCTATGATTATAAAATGGTTCTAAAATAAACCAATTAAAATATCTAATATTATAATTCTAATATGCAATAGGTAAGCATCATAAATTAATGTTCAATATCTCGTAAGTATAAAATGAAATAAAACAAATTATTATATTATAAAATAGTTAAATAAATAATTTTATTTGAAGTTAAAAATTAAATTCAAATTTTGTGATAATATTCTACATTAAACGGTTTGTAATAGTAAGTCAAGTTTATTGATATCATTTCAAATCTATAAATATTTTATCACTAAATTATATAACTCAATTTTTATTTATTATGTGTTTTACCATCATCAAAAAAAACCAAGTCCAAACGTATGATAAGATATTTTTAATTATATTATTTTGTTGTGTTATACTGATGCTTTACTATTTACAAATATGTATTCTTAATGTTAACAGATTTTTAGTCATCTAAATTGACATAACTAAATTCAAATATAACACAAATAACTGCTTTTAGTGGCTATTTATGTATCAATAGTTATCGCATTTAATAATTTTAGTCAAGTCAAATATTATTCATAGTGTGATCAATAAAATGACTGTATCAATTTATTTAAATTTAAATTATTATACATTTAGAGCACAAAAATCATAATACAATTAATACAATTTTTAATAGCTCAATAAACATTGCTAATCATAGTATTATAATATGCTCTAAAATTAACTTAAAAGTATTCTTTTAAAAGTTTAAAACTATGTACGAATTATATCATCATTAATAGGCATTGATGTTCAGTATACGTTTATTAATTATCCAGAAATCATACACGTCTGAAACAATAATTTATAAATAATAAGACTTGTCTTATATAAATTATTGCTTCAGACGTATTATTAGTATACGTATTACAAATTAATTATTATTGTAACGTTAAATCCATCAACGCGTAATTTGTCATCAAAATAATGATTTTAGATTTACAGAATTGAATAAAACTGTAACTGTAGCTGGCATGTTTGTCTGTATTAACGCTTCATGGTCTAGACGAACTATGAAATATTTTTAAGTTTCTAGTCCACTTGTCAATTGTTTACAACACATGTTAGAGCGGTCTAACGGTTATCAAATACTTTGCACAAGGCGATTATAATTTTCCAAGTATATATGTGAGTTTTGAAAGAAAACGTTGGTATTTGATGAATTGCATTCGGTTCAAATGGATGTTATTTATGATTTCTTTGCCATAAACAGCTTTTCGTAATTCAATAGATTTTTCAACTCGGCAGGTTCTTTACTTGATGTGATTTTCTAAAATATATTAAACATTATGTTTTATTTCATCATCGGGTGGTTGTTTACTAGATTAACATCACCGGTATTATTTAGGATAACATGATTAAATGTGTTCGGATGACTTTTAGTTTTTCAATTTAATTGAAAAATAATAAACAAATTAGTTATATTAAAATGCATTGTACGCATGTCATTAAATATATTAAGATACGTATAGGTATCTATACGGTTTGAGGGTACGGTTGATCCAAACAAAATGACCATTGTCTAGATCCATTTATGTAAACTGAAATGGTTTTCTAATATAATTTTTTTAAAAAAAATTTAAATAACATACCTTGAATAATAATTTATAATTATTATTATGAAGTTATTTTTATTTTTATCATATTATTTACAAGATTATTTTATATGATAATAATGAATTTACTTATGAACAAAAACATGATTTGAAAATGGGTATAATAATGAAATTGTTGGTCGTATTATTTAATAATTTTGTTTGAATTATATTAGTATTTGTATAATATAATCATAGAAATACTTTTTTGTTTTGATTTTAAACAGGTAACTGTGGTATACTATGTAACTTTTATACTGTAGAATTTTAATAAAAATAGCTGTTAAAATAAAACATGCGCGAGGAACTAATTAATTTATATGAAAAATTGTGTTTAATTTACTTGTCTTAGATAAATAATAAATATATATAGTTTCCATAAAGGTTAAACTGGTTAAATATTGTCCCTATATGAGTGGTTTTTATAATTTAAGTAAATACATACTTTATAGATAATGTACTTTTGTATATCATTTATTTATTTTATATATTTAAATGTGATAATTATAATTTGCTAAATACACTTTTAAATCTACCATTTATTATTTTTTAGATCATTAATTAATTAATTTAATGGATATTAAATTTAAATATATTAAATTTAATAATTTTAGAACCATACAAGTTATTAAAAATTATATTTTGTTGTTTTAACGCGTTTTTTGTATTAATGTA
The DNA here is from genome assembly GCA_009835225.1 of Aphis craccivora. Classification (NCBI taxonomy): domain Eukaryota; kingdom Metazoa; phylum Arthropoda; class Insecta; order Hemiptera; family Aphididae; genus Aphis; species Aphis craccivora. The sequence continues at coordinate 106,455 of VUJU01000357.1, read as the reverse complement.
GGACTAAAAGAAGAAAATATAATTTGTCGTGGTTTATGTTTCTTTTGAATATATGTTTTATACACGAAACGTTATTTGGTTAAACATTTTAGACTTTCCCCCAATTTTCCTAAACAATTTATCACAACAAACTATATATACTTCAAAATTAATAAATAATGAACACAAAGTATAGAATTAAACCATTTTACACATACAAATATATACGTTTGTCACGATTTTGGAGTTAGGTAGATAAAAATAAAATTGTTTCTTGATTGATTACAATCACGACAAATGCACATTAAAATCTAAAAACTTTATAAACTGATATATTTAAACTTTTCAAAGACCATTCAAACTAAAATAAGTAATTATAAAAAATAATTATTTATTGATTGTATATTGACATTTCAGTATTACGCGAAAGTATATGCGATTTGTATATGCGTCCATGTATTTTGTGTAAATTTCAAACAAAAAATGTTATACAGAGAGATATTTCAAAGTAATATTTTTATATTACATTTTTTTAGAAAATTTTAAAGGTTATGAAAGTAGGTAGGCTTACTTAAATTAAGTTTTTAAAATATATTTTTATTTTAGTGACTTGTATTTTATCCATGCTTCGGAAACCATTACTTATTTTTCACAACACTTACATTTTAACATCATAAAACGTGACAAGAATATTACAGACAAAAAAGTTATCCGATGACTTAATCAGTTCAAACACTGATCCTATTTCAGCTCAATATATGCTACTTCTACAGTTTTTTAAAACGCATCTATAGGTACATTTATTAATAATTCATATTTTATTTTTGGGCGTTGATATTTTTATTAAAACGTGTACGCGATGCTTGAAAATAACCTTTTATAGACAACCTATAATTTCATAAGATAATATTTAGTATTAAAGAAAATAATATCGATCAGTGTCCAAATATAATTTATATTTATATTTATGTTTGAATACACGTTTACAAGAACTTTTTTTTGTTTCTGAGATTAAATTAGATCCTATTAAGTTTAGCAATGAATAATAAGACACAACATTTTTGCATGCTAAACACTAAATACGTAATCTGAAATATTTTATTACGTGTTTATATATTTTTATTATAATAAAATATTGAGTCTAATCAAAAGTCAACTGTCATTCTAAGTTCAATTATATATATATATATATATATATAATGTATATATACTCTGGTGTAGGGTACTGTGTTTTACTTAGTAATGTAAATAAGGGTAATACACTTTATAAGAAACTTTTGTTTTCACTGTTTCAACACTATTTACATCGTACATATTAAAAAAAAAAAAAAAAAAAAAACATTTCAGCGAAAATACGCAGTATATTATTAAATTAACTAAATTGTTTTATATGAAGATCGCTGCAAAAAAAAAAAAAAATGTATTTTAAAGTGTAAGAGTAAACAATAAATACTTCAAATGAATATGTTTTATTTTATTTTTTATGCAGAACATTTTATGTTATTATACCTACCTACAATAGTTAATGTAAGTATACTCGTTCATTATACATTATATTTGCTTATTAATGTTTTAAATTAATTTGTTTTTATATTCTGTATAGGAAATTTGAACATACGCGTTATATGAATTAGCATTACTTTATTTCGTATGATAAATTGCTGGTATTATTTACAAAATAAAGGTATTTAATTAATAAAAAAATAAAAAATATTGTTATATAATAATATACATACAGTCGTATAACATAATAAAATAGGTAGTAATAAATAATAATAGGTATACCAAAATAGTTAATAATGATATTAGTAGTTAAAGTAATAATTTTAATCAATGTAGTAATTGTAGAATTGATAACTGAAATATTAATGTATCGAACATTATATCAATTGATATTTATTAAGAACATATAATTTAAAATTATATTTAGTATTTTTAGCTTTTTTAATAATAAAAAAAAAAAACTGAATTTTATTGTATATACTCGTGGGATTAGGACCTAAACTTCCTGCAATTTAATGAATTAATTTGAGTTAACATGAAGTTATACATTTTTTCTTAAAATTGTCTATATTCATAAAAAAATTGTTTGATTATCAGTATGGACGTATCAGTATGGTACCTGTTTTTTTAATAACATATTATGCTTTTTGAGTAATATTTATATAGACAATTTACCTATGATTAAAATATTAGTTTTTTTTTTTTCATTAATTTATAATATGTATTTTAAAATTTATTTTTTGTATAATAAACATAACGAAAACAAATCTAAGTGAAACTACTGTTGAAGTTTTTACGATATCATTTTTAGTTGTCCAAAATAGTTGGACATTTTGTAATTTTATAATGTAAAGTTCAGTATACGAGACATTTTCGATCGAATTATATACCACATATGAAAGTTATAAAACACTTTTACTGAATTCAAGAGTATTTTCAAAAAGAGAAAAAACACCACATTGTAAAAACCAATAGCTTATTTAGTTGATATATATATATATATATAAAATCTAAAATACTTCATCAAAAATTCAGCATTTATCTTCACTTTTTATCGTAAATGATTTTCAACATTTCATAGAAAGTTTAGGAACTCTAACGGTTTTTTATTCAATTGTGCTATACAAACGTTTTACTATTGTACGCTGCAACAGTGAATCGAACACACTATGATGTATATAATATTTGGTCAGAAATATTTATCAATATATTATTTATGACGAGTATAATAAATATTGTATTAAAAAGTATATTATACACAATGTGTATTTACTACTAGTTAAAAATTATCTTGGTAGTATAATTATTGTTAAAATACAAAGTGTTTATGTAAAGCCATGCATATTATATGCATTAAGTAAACATGTAACACTGTTTATATATTTAGTATTATTATGTTTGTATGTATTTTATGATCATGTATTTGTATAATACCTATGTAGATATTATTATTTACGAACTATATTAAACAAAATAATGTCTATTAGTTTATTTATATATTATACATATTTAAAGGTAGTAAATTAAATTTACAATGATTACAAGATTTGATAGATTAGTGTGATATAGTACTACAGTTCAAATTGTATGAGTAGTTATATAGAATCGTGTTTTTGTAATAATATTATGAAAAGTGCCAATCTCCTTAATTAATTTTTTACATAAAATACATAACTATCTAAGAATCAGGTGTTAAACAAATTAATTTATGCAGTTATTTTTGATTGTTAGAGAATTTAATAAAAGTATTTGAGAAGAATAGAAGCAGACTTTTTTATGTCATTACTTTATTTGAAAATATTAATCATTATTAGCCCTTACACTAAATTATCTACAATTTACAATTTTATAATCATATGTAGATAAGGACAACTATAGGCTGGGTTAAACACTATTCAAGGAATTTATTTTAGGTACACTATCGTATATCAAATTCACAAATTGAAGAATTTTTCATCCCGTTTCATCTAAATAAAAATATATATTTAAATATCCATAGAATTTTTAAATTGTAATGAAAATGTAGAATCTAGATTTATAAATATTATACCATATTATTATTATTATTATTATTATTAAATAGCAAATACCTATTTATGCATTTGCAAGTAATAGTGTCTGAGTTTTAGGATATATATATATATATATATATATATTTAACTTTTAAAATACAAAGATAAAATTGTTGTGCTGCATATTTCAAAATATTTTACTTTAAAAATATATATTTTTGTTGTATTAATGTTTAATATGTTTCATGTTTTTGTCTACCTATTGTATATGTTCCACAAATATATATAACGTTTCATATTATATAGATTTATAAATATATTTCCTAGTATATATTTATAATGTTAATACTACTATACATTTAAATATGTGAACACAATAATAAAAAATAAAAAACTTATTTGAATGGTTATTATCGTTTTTAATGTACTAGATCGTTTCAGAGTATATTTGATCATGATTTTGATAGGAAAATCACCAATCTAGTAATAGGTACTGAGTTTTAATGTAAGAGGCTGTCAGGTTTGTAGTAGATTTAGTAATGGCGACAGAATAAAGCTATATCTTTACAATACAAAAGTTGAATCATTCGCAAACATAACGGTCGACCAATTTAAAACTCTGAAATACTACAAATTGGGTAAATGAACAAGTAAACAAAACTATTGAACAACATGAACATTTCTTTTACTTAAAAATGACAATGTTTTCTCCAAATTAAGTTTGAAATGTAATCCAAAAGCTCCTAATTTTAAAGTGCTAGGTTCCGATAGTATATCAAACTGCACTTTTATGAACTGTGTGCTTAAAACTGTCCGAAAAACATACCAGATAATAACGGTTGTACTCAAGTTGATTATTTTAGTAAAACTTGAATATATACACAAATTATAATAATTATTCTATAGTCTGAAAAAGATTAAATCATAAACATTCCTCATAAGAACTCTGTCAAAAATCATCGAGAAAATATTATCAAATCAAATCAAAATATTCTGAACGTCAAAAACCAATTTAATATAGGTATATATATGTATATAATGTATTTAATACATTAATATAATTAATATTTAGAACCTCTATTTTATATAAACCACAGAATACTTAAATTTATTATCATAAAAATAGTTAGCTAAATACAGATAAGAAAGCTTATAGAATCAGATTTAGTATACCACTCTAAATTTAAAGACTTGTGTAAGTCTTTTCTATATGTAGTTATATCACCTTTTACTTACGAATCTATTTAGAGTTACTCTTATATTATGTGTTATGTATAATATTTTTATTCGATCTAGAAATGTAAAAACATTTTATTGTATTTTAATGTACCTATCTATAGTCGTAATAAATCGTTATAGTTTATGTTGATTCTTTTTATTTAAATTATATTATTACCTAACTATAAAAATATATACGTATATTAAAAAAAAATAATAATAATAACGTCCAACGGTAGTTAATTATAAATTAATTTTTGTGATTTTATACCATTGACAGTATTTGATCAATGTCAATATCATATATGTTTATATTATAAAAATGGTAGTCTTAGCATTAATGCATTTTGAAGGGTGAAAACATATTGCGGAAACCTTAAGGGTTTTGTTTGTTTAATAAAAGCATCATCTCTATCACCAAAAATGTGTTCAACGTATTTATGTGTATGGTATAAATATATAAATATAACAGTTGGTATAGGGTGAAGTATGACGAAAAAGACCAAGAAATGACAAGAGTTTTAAATTGCAAATTTGTAGATATACGAGACCGTACTCCTATTCCGCTATACTGTTGTTTATGTATTATAGAACAATACATATATTTATATATTGTATTGTATTTTACATTGGTAAAAGAAGGCGTTGTCGTACAAAACAAACGTTTCAAAAAGTTTTTAGAAAATGCCTGCAAAGGACACATTTTCATTTTGCTACCAGCCATCTTTTCAATTGGATTATTTTGCTACCTTTTAGTAAGTATTTACTTTGCCCCTGACGTATGTGTGTTTGGATGTTCTATGACGAGGAATATAAAACACAAAAAAAAACATCACATCTCTGTACTTAGAAGAAAAATTCAAGTTGTGGAAATCAGATATTCTGTGGAGTGATTTCCATTATCGGTTAAAGTTCAGTTAGCCAAAGTAGATCCTTGTATAAATATATTACTCATGCGGATCGCTATCGATATGTTGCAATTCTCAAATGTATTTATTACAAGTAAATATAATTAGATTCAATTTTTTCACGTGTCCATAATCCAGTGGAATATAGAAATCAACAAATGTTGTTTGATAGAGTGGTAATCTAATAATAGATTCAAAAATAAAAAGCAATCACATAATACAATTGTAAGTAAGGTATAATAATAAATGAAATTTAAGTACAAACTAAAGTTTTAACAAAAATTATAACCCTTTAATTTTTTTAGCTAAAATTAAGTTATTCAACAATATTAATTTTAATTTTTAATTTTTAATTTTTTTTTTCATGAATATTTTGAATAATATTTTGTTATTTATTTGTTTACTTTTAAACGAAAAGTAGTTAATTTCGCTATATTTTTATATTATCCATAAGTTTATCAAAACAAGTAAGTTATCCAAAAATATTCAACAATATACAATAACAATTAAACTAAAAAAAAAAAAAAAAATTAAAATAGTGATAAATATATTATTGAATTCGATATTAGAAAATTCTAGTGTGTTAGTATATTTAAATACCTATACGAAAAGGCAAAAATAATTTCAAGCTAATAAAACAGATTTAAATGCCAAACCTTACAGAGTGAAATTAATTTAAATTTTTTAATTTAATTTTGTACTAACAAGAAAAAATATATATGCGGTTGAATTATTTATAATTAGTTTTAATAGTTTTACGGTGTAGTAGAAATGTTTGGTGTAAGCCGTGTAATGCTGACGACAATTCAAATTATAATTTATTATGAATACAATATGGTCTATAGTAAAATACATTATTTAGTAGGAATAATTATATATTTTTAAAAACAAATCAATACCTAAGGAAAACTATAAATAAAATTTAAAGGTTAACTAAATGGGTTAAAAAGGATTGGATAATCGAAGAGATTTACAACCAGAAAAAATAATAATTATATAAAATGAGATGAATTGCTTGTAATGTATTAAAACCGGCAAAACTTTCGTCAGTAAATAAATTGAATATTATTGTAGTTCTTTGAAAATAAAAATTCAAATTTTGAAATAAAATATGAGAAACCTGCTGATGTAGAAGAGACTACATCATTTACTAACTATCATTTACGATAAGGCAATAATCTGGGAAATAAGTGTTTATGTATTCGTTGAACGGATGATAGATAGTATAGGTGGAGTTGGGTTTAAGTAAATGTAATCATTTAGTTTAGAACCTGATCCAAATACTGTTATTTTCAATAATATCAATGAAATATAATTTTCAATAAATGTTGTGTGATCTCAGAATAATATGTTATACCCAACCCAAAACTTATTTTTTTTCAGACCAACAACAGTAACAATTTACAGTTCGATCATTTATTTTTAGTAATAAAATCAAATAAGCGTAAAATGGTTAATACTTAATAACGTTAATCTTATTATTTAAAAAATAATATAGTTTATGTTAATATTATGTTTCCCATATTTTATCTAGTTGCAATATTATGATTTATTTTATAATATAATTTATTTAACATGCACATCAGTGTTGAATTTTATCTCAAATCATCCTAATAACAAAACAATATTTATAATTATAATTAATCAATACATTAATTGAATATTTGGAATTTATTATTATGTTTCGTAAATTATAGTAGTTATATTTTTTTCTTATGATGCATTCAATAACTAAAAAAATATTAACAAAAACGTATTCAACATAAGTTCTTAAGTTATACAAGTATAAAATAATCAACTCTAATAAAAAATAAACTCTATTAAAAATCATTAAAACTAAAAAAGAAACAGTTTTTTCTAAGCTTCTAAAATGTCAAATTGAACTTATAAATTGATTTATATTCTCTGAAACAAGTTGAGTTTATAAACAAGAATAAAAAAAGTTGTTTCATATAAAAACTATAAATAAATAAAATATTGTTACCTCTATACTAGATAAAAAAATATACCAAAAACAGACAAAAATAATTCGAATGAATGATAAATCCATAATTTATTTTTTGAGATAAAAGATAAATAAATGAGTTTTAAATTAAGTATAAATACTACAAGTATATAAGCTGATACTTGAAACCTGAAACTACATTATTGAGTTTAATTTATGGCTTGTAATATTTTTATGAAAACACAAATAATATTTAGAATACATAATTAGTAATAATAATTATTTATTAGTACTTTGTCATAATTTCCATTTAAATTTAACACATTATTATTGTATCATTTATCATGCACCTACTGTTTTTTTTTATGTTAAGTGTGATATTTTTATCTTGACGATTATGGTGGTTAGATAAAATATGATGTGTTAAGTCAAAATTCCCAAATAATCATCCATCCGGGAGTAGTTACGAACCTTTAGCTTAACAACAGCGGTGTCAGGCTAATGGTGCACTGCACCACACTATTCCACATACCTAACGTCATTTGATAAAAAATACTAAATACTAATAACGGAATAGTTTGTTTTTATTTAATTTTTTAAATACTTATCATCTAATATTAGTAGTTCAAATCCATTTAAATTTAAAATCTTATATTTTATTTTTTACTATTTTATATAAATGTATAAATGTTCGAATTCCAGAAAAAATATCCTATAAAATTATAAAAATTAGAAACGATTAGATGAATATTTGCAAATGACAATTTCTAATTTAAAATTGTATAATTAAATTATAATTAAAATTAAAATCAACAATTTTGATGTTGAGTGCTTATTATGAATAAAAAATTCAAAAAATTCAAATATTACCAAATATTGACTGGTGGAGAATCTTTACTGACAAGGCGAAGGATTGATTCAAATTAATTCCTTGGGGAGAGTTGAACTCCAGTGGTACATGCAATTTTTAACTTTGGTTTGAATATTCAACAATTCATATATTATGATATTTTATTTTATTTTTTTTAAACTTTAATTAAGTTACATCAAAAATTATATTTAATATACCCTAACCAATAAATATTAAAAATATATCGGTAAACAATAAAAATATCCGTCATTTTTTGTTGATGTTTTTATTTTAATATAATATATTATATATTATTTTTGAAAATATTAAAAGTAAAGTGAGATAAATTTAGCTTTATTGTGATATCTATTGATATAAAAACGAAAAGGTTTAGTATTTCAAACAAGGTCATTGTAAGATCATTCAACACTGCGTTTTTATTTACACCCACTTACTATATTATGTTCATGTATAGAATATAATATAATATACATTATTCAAACATAATATATACTTTTCTCCAATATTGTTCACATGTAAGTATGATATCTCTAACAATCGAATAACGAAAGTTTATCACTCAGAAAATTGTTTCTTATTGGAATACAGTTAAAAATGGAACACTAAATATTAAAATATGATATATGATGTATATTATTTCGATTCACTTTTAATAATGGGCTGGAGTAAATTCTTTATGACTGATTTATTTATGTTGTAACTTGCATTATTATGTTAGCTTGACATATCAAAATAAGTATTTAAAATAATTAATCAAGTATACACTATTAGTGTTATAGACATGATATATAAATAAGTCCAGGAAATTAAATCTTATCATGTAAATGAAAAAAAAATATATATATATAATAAAAACTGAACTGTGAATTTCTCAAAAATTTACATGATTCAACATTACTTTAATATTTTTTTTTTATTTCCAAGGCCTTTTGAGTGACCGCTCATTTATCATTTACCGAGCTTTATAAAACAATAGTACCACAGATGCATAGTACCTAATCTAACATTTCAAACCAGAATAATCAGAATAATCATTATAGCTATTTTAATTTTCAAATATATAATACTACATAATACGTATTTATTATATTAAAGCAGAATAATTAAAAATATTTGCCATACAATAAACACTGTATAATCATAATTATAAAATACATATGGTCTTACAAAAGCATAAAATATGCATAGGATTTAGGTAGGTAACTAAATAATTTAAGATTAAGTTATCGTTTATTATTTTGTAAATTATTACAATTTAAAAACGCAAAATTCAAATTTAATAATTAACAATTAAATATATTTTTTTATTTTTTTTAAATCTTAACTATTTTAAACAATTATAATATACATAAAAAGTAAAGCATTAATTTATACTTATAGAATATGTGCATATATTTTATTAAGGCACTGCAAAATCACGAACTTTATTTTATAAAACAAAAATGTTATTTTTTAAAATTAACTGTAAGAATCTATCAGTTTTGAAATAAAGTAATATTTAAAATTAGTAAGATTCAATAACGACCAAAAACACTAAAATGAAAAAAAAAAAGATGTTAAAGGTTTCTAAGCGTTTGTTGCGATTGAAATTTTAACAAAATATCCATTATATCCGTGGTTTTTAACATTATAAGCTCTAAAATTACCAAAAAATCACGTTTATAGATAATATATAACATATAATCTGTAAATAATTTTAATTTCTTATGAAATATAAGGGTTGAAAAATTATGATAGATAATTAATAATTAGATAACAAAGTTAACAATGTAGTGATCACTATAATATTGTCTTGAAGTTAAATCCTAGTATTTCAATTATTTTTATCCAATCATAGCTACTAGAACTAAATTAACTTATTATAATAGCATTTTTTTTCTAAAATACATGTGTATAATTACAAATATGCAATTGTAAAATGTTAGGCGTATCACGTATATTATTTTATTTCCGAAGACGTTTTGGAAAAATAAAAGAAATATTTTTAATTTTATCATTAATTGATTTTAATTAGGAATTAATTTTATCATACATCATTGATCATACAAGTATTATACATTATTTAGAAAGTTTTATATGGTTATCGGAAACCTCAAATATGATAAGTCCAGAATAATAAATTATTACCATTGAAAAATCGTGAGCATGATAAAATCGATATAATGTCCAGCGGTACTCACACCTGAGCTTTATTGTTTTTGTTTTTATTATTTATTTTATTCGGTTTGTTGTTTTTATTTTATTATTATTATTATTTGTCATCGTTGTTGTTATTGTTGTTTTTGTTGGAAATGGGCGTTTTAAGCGATCAATTTACTCCGATTCCAACATCTGGACGACAACACCGCAGCCAGAGAATTCACCCCTACCACCACCCCCTCACCCAGCCCATCGTACCCATCAGACGCACACACGCGAAATCCGCCAACGACAAGGAATCGGTGGAAACGTACGAAATCGGTGGTCGTGCGTGTTATCTACCGGGAAGTTTGTGTACGTTCGAGCGCGCGCGCGCGTGTTATATGTTGACACTCGGCCGACGAGCAATTTATTTTCAGCGTCGGAAAGTATGTTTGGTCGGTGGACAGAACAGTGGCGGGTGGGAACGAAAAAAATCGAAAAAAAAAACGAAATCTGATATTGGCCGACCGCGTACGCCGCAGAATCACCACAATATATATATATATGTATATACGATAACGTAACACCAACACTCCCACTTTACTCGCACCCGACCGCCAACCCGACCAAGCCACCGCCGTACATACCGTATATACGATATATTATTATTCACCGTCAAATTTATACATGCATACGCTTCCCGTCACGGGTGGGTGGGGCGTTATTTATTAGCCCTTGTTATTATGGTACACGACACTGGCGATAAATCAATTGATGCGTGCGACAATGCGTATTAAACATTATAATATTATACTCGGCGATAAGGACGACATAATCAGACCAATGTGTCAATATAGGTACAAGCGATTTAGGTGTCCGACAGTATTTGTACGACAATGAAAATAAAATAAAAAAATAATGAAGCGAAGAAAATAAATAAAAGTAAAAAGCAAATTAGAAGCGACACGGCCCGCGCGGGGGAATGGGGTGAGTGATATAAGAACCACGCCACCGCACTTCTATACTCGGCATCTTATGTTTCTGCAGTATAATAATGTTGCTATAACGAAATTTAGTGTAATAGCGATATAATGCGTCGTATGCGTATACAAAAATCGCACATTTTTATGGCACACGTTAAGTAATACCTACTACTTGTGGTTATCATTTTTTGCATATTGAAAATCGATTTATATTATATTTCATAATAATAACGTTAAAGTTCTTGGGAAGAATTTTCTCATTTTTTTCTTAAGTAGTTAACTTATTTTATATAATTTTTATGATTTATTAACATCCTTTTTTATCACAAATTATTGTCAAACAAAATATTTTATACGTGTATTATTCTGGATTCCTATCAGATACATTGCGCTTCTGCCTCTCCAGGCAATGATTTATCCTCGTTTGTCTTCATAGATTTTATATTTGCACCATTTTTCATAATTTTCTAAAAATTGACTAAGATTTAAAAAAAATATAAAACGCTGTTATCATCTACGTTCTTTTTCAATCTAAAGAAAAAGTAAGTATATTATGAAACTTTTAAAGATATTTTATTACTCCGAAAGTATATTCCAGAAAATACAAAATTCCTATACATCATTTTTATTATTTAAAATCGATAAATTCTTCACTACGTATATGATTTTGTATCATATAGGTAATTTTAATAAAATAACGAAATTGTCGGTCAATAACCAAATAAAGAAAGGTAAATAATGTATATATAAAAAAAAAAAATCATTAGTTACTAGCTAAAAAATCCACAATATTATCATTTAAATTTTTAATATAACATTTTTTGTTTTTTACCGTTCATTCTGTTTATTAAAATATCTATAAAAAATATTTTTACTACAAGTGTGCAATGTGCATATAACTGTTATAAGTATTTAGTGGCTTTAGTATGTACTTGAATGAAGAGACCCCGTGGAGGCACTTCGGAATGATAACATATTGGAAATTATAAAAAACAATAATATTACACATTGATACTCATGCAGTATATTATATTATGATTGATTATTTCTAACCCGAAATTTGAAATATATCATAATCACTGTTTTTTTTTTTTTTTTTTAATTTTATTTACTTATAGTTGATAGTTATATTCAATATACTCGTGTTATTATAAAATTTTAAAAGGTATTCAAAAAAATGTAAATTAGTTTTTGAATATAATTTTTATAGTAATAGTTTCTTAAGACTAAATATATTCAGAATTTTTTTAGTAAAATGTGATGAGTTATATAAAAAAACTGAATCTTAATATTTTAAAAGATCTATGTTATAAAAACATTTAAGAAATAACTGAACGAGAGTTACGTTGTTTATTTTAAATCGATGGTTCTTATACACATTGGCATTCCAATTTAATCATTGGAATCTATAGTATTCAAATTTCAGTGAACGTATTAAACGAAAATGTTGTTTTGAAACTAAAATTTGAGTAACTTTCTGTATTATAATTTCTAAAAAATTATAATTTTAAGATATTATAAAATATGTTATAATTGGGACTTTACACATTTCGTTACTTGATAATAATGTATAAATAAATTCTACTTAAGTGTACAAAAAATATGAATTTTATACTTTCATCAATAACTATCGTATATACATATTATTATTCTATACGAATTAATATTATGATCTCTTTAAATAGGTATATATATATTTTTAAATTTTAAATAAAAAATATTCTAATTGATATCATCTAACAGAGACTACCTTTAATTTTATTAGTATTTTTTTAATACCTATGCTGAATACATGAATACTGATGCTATATTCAAATAATACAAATCATGTTATTTCGTTGAAAAACGTTTTTATAATAGACAATTAACCAAGTCTATAACTTATCTAAACTCTAAAGGCCCCATAACGATTTAATACAGCGAATGTTGTATACTTTTACGAATTCCAAAGAATAAAGATTTAGAATTAAAATTTATATTTGTTTATCATGTACACACTTAATACGTATTTAATATGTTTATCATTAAATATATTTTCATTGATTCTATCGTTTAAAGTGAAATAATATAATAATATTACTATTATTGTATACACAAATTTGTCTGCAAAAAATAAATCAAAACTTAGAAACATTGATCAACATTCAACAGCATCATATTTTAAAATAATTACATTATTTAGTGTTGTGTTTGATAAAAACATCTAACAATAAAGGTGATAAAACGGGTACCTAAAATAATATGAAAATAACAGCAAGGTTTTTAAATTATCTAAAATTAAAACAATAAATGTCTACTATTGATATAATCACCTAAAGTACTTATGCTAAAAAGAGGTAACATAATAGGTATATAATAATTGAGTAAGTAATCTACTACCTAGTACTACCTGATATATCATTTTTATACAAATATTATGTTTGAATATAAAAACCCATTTATATTGCATACTATTTTACATATTTTTTTTTATACATATTTATAATGATAGTATAATAAAAAAAAACATACGTGGGATTTTTTTTAATATGATTATGTTAAACAGAACCAGTCGATGAAGTTAAAACAAAATTAATGTTCTGAATACGGACAATCCAGGTTTAACGGAATTATATAGATTTACTTTTTTAGACCACAATTCAATGGAATATTCTGATTTATATCAAATGTGAGTTTAAAGTCTGACAAACTTCAAGCATTAAAATTAGGTTATCGTAGTTAATTCAAACAAAAATAAAGATTAGATCTTTTATAATTTAAATATGAATTAATATTATGTACTATATTATGATGGTCATAATTTTTCAAAGCACTGAAAAAAAATGCAATCATAATTTTAATTTCATTATTTTAATCACATAATGAATATTAAATATTAATATAATTAAAAAAAAATGCTAAACCAAAAAAATTTGAATAATTTTTTGGTTCACCTTATCAATACCTAGTAAAAATATTATAAGGTGTTTGCGTTTTCTCGTAACAATAGAAATCTTTTTTTCCAAACCAATAATATAATATGTTCGATTGAGTTTTTGAACTTAAATTGTATACACTTAAATGTAACGTGTTACCTACATAAAATGTTTAATACAAAAAATACAATCACAGACCCTTTACTAAAAAATAATTTGATTGTAGCAAAACATTTTTTTTTTTTTTATTATTATTCTCGAAAACTACAATGAAAAAATTGATTTTTCTCTTCATCCATCACAATAAATATACTTGATAAATCACGATGAGAATGATGAAACTTTTTAAAGATTATTCTGAAATAATGAACTAACTTTTATAATGTATAGATGTATAGATGAAAATATATAGGATGGTTACAAAATCACGTATAAACTTGAAACTTTAAACTATAACTATACTAATTTTTAAAGTCAGTTTTTATCAGTGAAATAGAAATTTTGTGTGAAACTGGTTTTATATTGCAATGATTTATTATTGAATTAAAATTACACATGCAGTATATATAGTGATTTTTTTACTAAATGACGAAGTACACTCGACATATTTTGTTTAGCAGTAGCAGTTACCTATTTTCCCCTTTTTTATTTATGATTTTTATATAAGTATAATTATGTATGTAGTTTTATGTTTTCTTCACTAAAAAGGTATGTTCTATAACTAAGTAATATAATTTTTTATAAATTTAACTTTTTTTAAAAAAATCAATTCAGAGAAATATTATGGCGATGTAATAAAACGCCAACTTAATTATAACAAATAACCGTTAATTAACAAACTGGGCATGAGCTGTTTGTGTGGTCTCAAATATAAAGTTAGAATCTTAAAACATTATTTTAATAAAACTAAAATCGAACCAAAATAACCTTATAGTTAAAGCTACTCATTTATACACTTCATAATAATAGTAAAATATAATTGGAATAAATAAGGTAACGTTAATCTATTATAGTTCATCAGTACACATATTTTAAAAATTGCTATTCAGCGCGTTATGCGACTATTTTACGAAGGTTTAAGTTTTTATTAAATTATTTGTTTGCATTTTAAAAATGTATTGTATACACGCACACGATAATATTATATGAATAATAAATATGTATATACACTAAATTCTAAATAACGTATAATACATATTATAACGACCTTAGGAGCGTATGAATAACCTTATATCCTCAAAAGGAATAATATAGGTGACTACATGATATGCATCTTACCTTAATGCAGCGCTCTCGGATCGTAATCCTCGGAAAACAGACATTGCACATCGTTTGACTGGAAATAATGTGGTTCACATGCATTATAACATATTGGTTATAAACACTACCTACTTATATGGCGTTTTATGAAAATATATATAGATACGAGACTATTTCAACTGAAGTTTTGTCACATTGCTCACCACTAATCACGGGCAACGGTGCAAAAACGATTTGATTGATAATCGTGGAAAAACAGACGGTATGACGATAACAGACTTAGAGAAAACTGGATCGGCTCTCATTATTTTTCATTAAGACTGGTTAACTACAGGAAATAATGAAGTTTCTCATTATTAGTATACCCCTTATATCTAACCACTTTAACCGCAGTCAGGGTGTGGCAGACTTCCAATCACAGCAGAGGCGATAGACATCATACTATATGATCACCTACCACACGATTAGGTAGAAAACACATCCAATCACAATATTTTCTATTGGTCATTCTAACCGCTTTTCTAACCATTTAACCATTTTTAACTCCGTTCTTCATGCTATCTGATAAAAAAAAAAAAAAAAAAAATCGCTATCAAATCATTATTATTTTATAGATCTTTATAGAGTGAGTGCATAAATATTGTTGAACGATGATATTCCGGTGAAACGATTGTTGCGTTTACTTTTAATCCAACGAAACGAGAATAATGTTTCCCAAGAATAGCGAGCCAAAGCCGCTACAAAGTTACCATATACATATAGTACCTATGTAATCACATCAATCACCAATGTTTGTATTTACAGATTCTTCGTATTAGAACATATCTATTTCAATTACTTAAAAATAATTTGAATTAATCGTGTACTGCGTGTATATTGTATACTATATAAAGATTTGTAAAATTAAAAAAACCGTGATAAAATAATCTCGTAATAAAAAAGTCCTGAAATATCGTAATTTTCTAAGAGATATAGAAATCAGATCGTAAAAGTTGTATTTCCATAATTTTAAAATAAAAATCAAATTTTATTCGCAATTATTTGTATAATACTACATGAAAATGTATTTTTTCTAAAATAAATGTTAGCCAGAAACTTAAGTTTTTAATTTGAAACTTAAGTATTCATATAAGTGCAAGATAAATAATTCGAAATGCCTAAAAATGTTATATGTTACAGTTTGTATTCATCAATCGGCCATGGTATTTTATTATATTATTATTAAAATTATTTTTTTTTTTTTATTTATATCATAAATAAAATCATAATTATTGTTTGTTAATATTATTGCTATATTAACTATATTTCAAATGGATAAAAATATAAAATAAATACTAGGCTATAAAATTGTTCAAGAAAACAAAGATAATGAACTTAACATACGAAAATTGAGTCGATATTTTTATTGGAATTGTAACCAAAGGTCCAAACGAGGTCAAATAATGCTTTAATTATGATTTTAAAATTTTTAAACTTAATGATGCATGAATTACGAAACTTGTTAATTATTTAAAAAATACATATTATATAAAAATAATGTAATATTCTCACTCAGTGGTTGAGCTAAAAAAAAGGAATATCGGAGAAAATAACAAATAACTGTTGTAGTATATTATGCCAAATTACGATATTTGTTTAACTTTAACACAACCAAATATTGGTTTGTATCATTAAAGTGTAATAAGCTTTGGGTTCTTACATATGAATTAATAATTTTGATAATAGTATGAATACAGGTTAATAAGAAATCATTAGAAAAAATAACACTAAAAAAATTATTCAACATTTTTTTTTAACATTTTACAATTTTGTTTAATTGTTGATTATTAATGAATTATGTAGAACTTTTATAATTTAACAATTATTTTATCTATTTAAATGAATTAGATATTCGGACAAATAACTACACATTAATTCTGATAATTATTATGTTAGTTAGATAATTAGATCATAAAAATTTGTTTGTACCTATTATTAATAATTATTTTAATCAGTACTATATTAATGTGCCTATATTTTATTATTACATAATATATTAGAATAAAGCAACTATTAGTGTAACATTTAAAGATTGTGTTTTTTTTTAGAAAATTGTATCTATTTTGTACTTTGAGGGAAAGGTAAAAAATGGTAATTTCCGGTACTTTTAAAATAACCAGAAAACCCAAAAAATAAAAAAATAAAATATAAATAGGATTATTTACGACAATAATTATGTCGTGTTTCTATATCTATAGAATTGAAATTTTCATAAAATATATATTTTACTTTTTTTTTGTATATGCTAATATTTTTACAATATTTTTAATCTATTTATAGACATTTAAAATTTTCAAAATGTTTAACTTATCATTGACTGATGTATGTATGTGAGTAGTGAGTACAAATATGTGTTTTTTTTATTATTAAATTTGTTTTCCTATTTAATAATACAACATATAGTTACTATATAATTAATTTTTATTAATAAAAATTGACAGTTGTGAAAATGTGTAGAGGGTTGGTAAGCATTGATGTAAAAAAAAAATCTAATACAAATACATTTGTGGTGTTATGTGTCGGTTGTTATTGTTATATCATGGGAATTGAACTGAACATAATTAATATGTATAAATCGACAAGTTTCGTAACTTGTACAATAATATGAATTAACTAGCTATATATTTAGTGTAAAATATATTATATTATATATACACTATACACAGTCAATTTGTATCAAAACTTTTACTCATTAATTTGGATGATTAATGAAGAAAATTAATCAATTATGTATATATTTATATTTGACATAGCTATATATTATACAATATACATAATATTATAATATAATAGACTGTATAACTGATATTGTTCTAATGTCATTTTTTAGATGGAAAATAATGTTGTTTTTTTATTTGATATTTGAGCATCATGCTTTCTCTATACCTACAATACCTATATACTTGTATATTGAAATAGTTTTCAATATTTTAACTTCAAAAACTTTTCTCAAGCAAAATACAACTCAAAAACTTTAAATAACAAACCATAGTAATTTATATTTTTTTAATACATTTCGGTGGATATAATACATAACATTATGATGTTCAGTCCCTAGGTTTATATTACACTAACCCAAATCGCTGGAAGCACAAAAGTTTTTGCAAAAATATTTAAATATCTCTA
The DNA here is from genome assembly GCA_009835225.1 of Aphis craccivora. Classification (NCBI taxonomy): domain Eukaryota; kingdom Metazoa; phylum Arthropoda; class Insecta; order Hemiptera; family Aphididae; genus Aphis; species Aphis craccivora. The sequence goes on along the minus strand of VUJU01000357.1, from coordinate 87,575 downwards.
TATTTCAATATGTATTTTGGGAAACACCGAATTTCGTTTAGTCACGTACCTACTTCTGTGTGTTGGATATAGTGGATAATGGTTGAGGGGAAGGAAGAGGAAAACAACACAACAACCTTATATTATTGAATACACCGAATTCGAGTACAAACACCGTCATCATTGTTAGCGATAATAACTCATCATTTGCGAACGCACACTCTTTGATTGATGAACAAGTAACATTGTTTGAATTTCAACTAATTCAATTAACCAATTGTAGCGTTGGCTAATTAAATAAAAATGCGAATGCATTAGATGCTGAGTTGGATATAGAGATGTTATGTATTTTTATTTAAAATTTTAATTGTCCCTCTATAACATCTCCTTATCTAAAACAAAACTGATTCTGTATATTCACTCATAAATTTAAACAACTTATGTATATATTGTATGTATGATATATAAATATATATCTAAAACCTGAACTCTCTTTCTTTTATTTTATTTTTTTACGTTTCCTCTCCGACAAAATTATTCAACTGTAATATCTTAGCTCATCCACGTCTCCCTTAAAAGAGCTTAAGAGGTAATGAAGTGTATGCTTTTCACAATAAAAGTACCTTTTATTCAAATGCAGGTCACTAAAGTAGTCTACGTATAATTTGCGATGCCATCAAAAGCATTTGTTTCCAATATCAACCTCACCCGTCATTCAACAGAAGTTAAGTATTCTAATTTTTATGATATTATATTGATTGAATACAACTGCAAAATCCAATTTTTTTATAACA